>JAWQFJ010004689.1:0-47500 GCA_034096865.1 Theodoxus fluviatilis | reverse complement strand
AAAGCAGGCAAGGCAGGTGTACAGTGTGACACAGCCTTAACGTTTGCTGCATTGTCACTAACTGAAAATAGCACTACTTCCCCCGTTGATGCTGAACGTTGTTTATGTCTCGGTAGCTCCCGTTCGGAGCGGAGGGCTGTCGATCCGCGGGCTGCGAGTACTCGCTGCTTATTTAATGCTGTTCGTAGCACTGCCGGAATTTGTGGGAAAACTGGCTGTCTGGTAGTGGTAGCGTGGCCTACCATTTGGACGTTGTGCTTGCCTCTGTTCCGACATAACACACATAATTGTTGTTCATTAAGTTGTCGTGTTGTGGAAAGGCATTTGAAGCGTCCTCTGTGCACTCCACTCCGGACAACCCTTCCTTCGCTCTCTCCGTCGCTTTGGCTCCTCCTCTGCATACTAATTCACATGTATGCAAGTGATGGGTGAGACAACCCCACACCTCCGTCACAACGATTCTGGCTACCACATCATGACACGTGTGACAAATCATGTTTATGTTTTGAAACGCGCACTAAATCTCATCGCATTCATCTTCGGGCTAATTACTCATCACATTCTGCCGAGTGGTTCGGAAACATTCCCTGTAGAATGTCGTTTCCCCAAGGAGCTGATGCCGACGTGATGTTGGGGAGAGCCGCCTGATAGAGGATTGAGATGCTCTAGTATGTAAACAGAAGCGTGAAGCGTGGACGTGCTGGGAGGGGCCGATTCTTCCCCACGACCGTGGGTTGCCAGTCGGCCTTCGGCCATGCATGGTTAACCAGCAAGTCACTCCCTCATCTTGATTATGATTACTGCTCAGCCTTCGCTCTGTTAGTTTTTGAGCTTAGCTGAACTCAGCCCAGGTCTAGAGAGGCAGGCTTTATGATGGCCTAAGTGCAAGGTGAAGATAGTAGCCAGAATGGTCTGTATAACTATCATTGAATGATTGATCATGTACTCAGATATTCCATTGTGCTGAGCTTTGTGAGAGTCTCGAATGTATTGTTTCAGTAACTTGATATTGTTCAGTGCATTGATGATGAAATGAACTGCCTTAACTGGATGATAGAGATTTCTTATTTACTTAGTATCAATTATAATTTGTCATTTTCTCAAAGTTAAAGTAGCATTATTTCCTACTTTGTCACAAGAAAAAGCCTATTAACACAGGGTGCATGAGATGGATTTTTGATGACCCTGCTCTTTGAAGTCGTTAATTATTTTTAGAGGAAAATTGCCTTGGTGCATGGGGAAAAGACAACATAAGTGAAGAGTTGTGAACAAGTCAATCAATCTTTTTACTTCATGTAGCAAGAATAGTGGTGGTGGTGGTTATGGTGGTGGTAGCAGCTGTGGTGGTGATTTTGGTGGTGGTGGTGATAGCAGCTGAGATGGTGATTTTGGTGAATGTGGTGGTGGTGGTGGTGGTTGGTGGTGGTGGCAACAGTGGTGGTGGTGATAACAGTGAGGGTGGTGATAGCAGAAGTGGTGGTGGTGATAACAGAAGTGGTGGTGGTGATAACAGTGGTGGTGTTGGTGGTGATAGCAGTGGTGATAGCAACAGTGGTGGTGGTGATAGCATAAGTGGTGGTGATACCAGTGTTGGTATAGCCATTAGTTTAAGAGATAATGAAAATAACATGGGGTTGTGATGTAATGATATCTGTGGATCTATCCCAAAATATACCACTCTTTTCTGGTCTCAGTCAATCTCAACAGATCAACAAGTCACATAACCAAGATTAGTGAGCTTATATTCCAATGACCAACCATTATGGAGGTTGCATTTCCAGGTTACATATCAGGCCTGACACTTAGGAAGCGTAACTCATCCAGCTATCCATCTCCTCTTCACTTTGGGACTGACATAGACACCATGTTACGACCACTAGTACTGCCACTGTACATCCACTGCCACCACTGCTGCCATCACCACCACCCCTGCCTTTATTCCAGTAGTAGACTCATAGTTCAGTCATTATCACCACCTCTTCTGATACTTTTTACCGTCTCTTTCCTCCATCATAACTGCTGCCTCCTCCTTCTAGCCATATTATAATTATTCCAATAGGAAAATTACCACTTTCACCCTCCTCCAATTTCACATCTCCCTCTGCTCATACATACCACTGTGATCATCATCATCATCAGCAGCAGCAGCAGCAGAAGCAACTGAGCTGTTTTCTTTCTCTCATTCTCACTCTTTATTGTGAGCTAATTTCATATTTCTTTCTCTCGTCATCAAATACATCATCACTGTCTACTTTTCCTTTTTCACCATCCTGTGCAGCGAAGTCTTCAGTGTAGTCATTGCCAGTGATGCTGAGTAGAAGTGCTGACGCAAACTGCACAGCTGTCATGGTTGTATAGATGACTGAATAGCTGGAAACATTTTCATAGATCTATAGAAACAGCATGTGCTGATAGTGGTAATAAGCTTTTGGTACATATTAAATATTCATGAGCAGGAAAATAAACATATCATATCTGTATTAGTACTGTTGATGATGACTCTCTTATTTTATGGCCATTTCAAATTGCACAATGGCGTTCGAGCCGCAGTGAGACTTTTGCTGAGAAACATTTCTTTGTCACTATTTATATTGGGAATCCTGAGTTCTGAGGAAGTTTTTCAGGTACTATGGAGAGGTATGAGGAAAATATTTTGGAACTGAATTCATGCTCATTCATGTCGGAGTTTGTGGGTCAGAGGCCTGTAGGTGCTTCTACTTCAGAACAGGTTTATCAGACCTTTGGATAACATTTTGTATATATATATTTATTGTGTCTTTATTTAACATTTTCACTGTGATGTGTGGGATGAATTTAACTTTTTGTCAATCTAGAAGTCCTCTATTGAGAATCAGTGATTCTGACTGTTTTCATTCTTCAACCAAGCTGTGCCAAACCCACCCACAGCTTGGTTGTCCCGTGACTTTATCGTTTGATCAGACTCAGGCAGCCTAAACCTGGACGGCCATGGCATGCTCAGAATAAATCCTCCTTTCCCCAAAGCAGAGTCCGTCTCACATCACAGCATTTGCTCTGCCAGAAAAGACACCAGCATCTCAGTCCTTTCTGATAGCAACTGTGCAGTGCTATGTGTATCGATCAGGGAAGTGATAGTGATTGACAGAGGACAGGACATATGGGAAAAGAGGGAGACTGCGATCAATGGACTGGCTCAGCTTATCGATCATGACTTTGGGCTGCAGAAGACGGAGAAGAGGAATAGGGCAGAGCCCAGTCCTAATGTCGATATGAGTGGAGAGAAAGAGAGGGAGTGAATGTTTGCTTTATGGCTTCATCTCCTTGTGGTCACAGCTGGGTTGCTTGGTTAGGGGAGACACCGTGGTTAACAGCTTTCTTGTGAAGATGCTGTATAGGATCTCCTAACTTGGTCCAGACCAAAGGAGGCACAATGGTGTTTGTACTAGCTGTGGATGCATGACAATTTCTTATGTCAAGTGTATTTACTGTTTCATGGAGCCATTGGAAGATTACTACTTTGTGATTTTCAATTTTAATCTCATTAGAATATTTTGCTTTTGTACTGATTTTACTTCACTCTCTTTGTGGTGGATGGAAGTAGAAAACTCCTTGTACTAGTGTAGAGTGTTCAATTGAGTGCTTGTGATAATGTAAGAATGGTGTCTTTGGCAGTACATGAGATGTCTACACATGGGTTCAGTGACTTGATATTTGCCTGCATAGATGCCACTTTGAACACATTGCATCCATGGCATGATCTCTGCAAACTTTGCTCATGGGGAGTGCATACTTGAGTTCATTACTGGCTTTATTGAGTTGGGCTGAGGCACTTAACAGCTGGTTGTTCAGCTCACAGCAGCAAACTGTGATGCACCCCTGTCCCCCCGGGCCTCTCCAGCCACATACCCAGCATTGATCTCCTGGGAGCTCTCACTCACCCATCGCTCCAGGCACAGGGTGTTCTGAGATCACTGGAGTAAAGGATCTGGGAACTGAATCAAACTATGACATACAGCACTTGGGAATCTGCACTGTGACACACTGGGAAATGGTACCATGACACACAGGGTTGGGGAACAGTTAGCTTAACTGCAAGAGCAAGTGTCTACCCATAGTGTGGCACCAGCATGATATAATGGCACCAAAGGGATATACTTATCCAGAGTACACAAGTCCCTCCTAGTGCACTTGTGCCAGAAACTGACGGAGGAGCTAAGCACATCTGCAGACTTCTCTGGAATGCTCTGGCCTAAGTGGAGGGCAGGGTAGTGCCCTCACTGCCTGCAAATTCTGGATGCCAGAAGAAACTCTTTGCATCTTTGGTAGGGTGTTTCTAAGGATTCTCTGTGATTACTGCCCATGGGAGTGGCTGACAACCATGGTCTGGTGGAATTACTTTGTGTGGGATTGCATAAAAGTTGTTTTATTTTCTGCTGTGTTTGTTCTTCTGGGAATGACAAATAAATACCTGGTAGCAGCTAACTTGTAATTGTATGTGCTACTTTGCTCTCTTGAATCTCATCACCTTTGAAATAAGCTGGTAAATTTTCTGGAAAGTACTAGTTAGGTTTCTACTACAGAATGTACTATTTCAAAGCATCATCAGCTACATGTGTTTATATTGTAATGGTTTTCTCATTGATTTTTTTATGTTGGGTTATTGAAATCAGAAAAAAAACCAAGATCTTTGTCTCAGTGCACAACTTTTTGCAATTTTCCTTTGTTCAATAATTTTTTGAAGTGTTTGTTTTATTGTTGCAAAATATTAATGTTCAGAATGCCCAATTTGAATTTGCCTCTTGATCAGAGAGAAAGAGAAGGAAATCAATGTTGTCCAAACTGCAGTTTGTGGGAGAAGTTCTGGTCTGAAACCTCCCAAGTTACCAGAAATCCCATTACCAAACACCCACACAGAAATCCTGAAGATCAGAAAAGGAGAACAATGCCTTTGACCCCTCCCCTGATAACCTACTTCCTGGAATGTTGGTTTCCAATGGATTGTTACCCATGGCATTAGGAATATCTTTGCAGTATACATGTACTTGTAACTTTGAGAATAATTATTTGCCTTTTATGTAAGTATCAATCTGTTCTCTTCCAGTATGATTAATAACAAAATATATTAAAGACCTGATAATAGTTGCAGAAAGCATTGGTTCTCTAGGAACACACGCATCAGATTCATATGTCACTCTCTAAGAGAGTACAGATTATTCATTCATTGTAGGGTCCAAATGTTCAGGCATGGCTGTACATTTATCCAGAAACCCAAGCAGCCAGTCCATGCTATCTTTACTTTACTTCCTACTGAGACAAAGTGTTTGCTTGTTGCTCTGTGCACTGTTAACTTCTGGAAATGTGCACAGAGCTTCATATCTGTACTAGATTTACATCTCTGTTTATCAACAAGTGAGAATAGTTCCCAAGGCTTAACAAGCCTCTCAAGTGGAGCTCCACCTCACAAGAAAAACTCAACTGTGTGAATATTTTAAAGATTTTTCATCTTCTGATGACAGAAAAGATTTTATGGATATTCATATGCGCAGACCAGTAACAGGTGGGGCTTGATAGAATTAAAATTGTGTGGTGAAAGAACTTTGTGATGCAATGTTTACACACACACACACACACACACACACACACACACACCCACACCCACACCCACACCCCTCTATGTTAATGGGTATGAAGTTTAGAAGTAGTTTATGCTGTTCTCTTATCACATGGTCTGCTTGTTTCCAGATATGTATTGGGTTTTCTTGTAGCTCGTGACCTGCTAGAATATTTTGTTTGATTACCATTAATGAGGAGATAAGACAAATATGAGCAATAACAGATCTTGAGTGAATTGTGCCAATTAAATTCATTTGTATTGTCAGCACATATTTGATATACTGTTCCAATTTATTTATGCCATATAATTTGGCTTGTGTAAATAGACAGAGGTGAGACTGATAAAAAGCCAGAATTAGCAGATTTTCTCTTCCATTTTAGCAGTGTATCAGTTACAAAGAGTTGTGTTGCGTAGTGTTAAAATTGTAGCCCCCCCCCCCCCCCTCCCCCCCCCCCTCCCCCCCCCCCCCCCCCAAAAAAAAAAGAGAAAAGAAAAGAAGTTGTGGTTAAAATAACCTGGCTGACCCTATTTTTTTCTGCCAACTGGAAACTTTTTTAAATCTTAGAAAATTTATGGTAAACAATGAACAGCATGCTGTCTTTCAATGAAAGAAAGTTTGGTTTTATTTTCAATCTGGCCTCTTCTAAAAGAAAATAAAAAGACAAAAAAGATCAGACTGACCTGCCAACCCTGAAACAGAAAATGGTATGATTATAAAGATGATTAAAGCATGAAAAAAAGGGGGAAAATGTTTACAAGCTCATATAATGGTAAACAGTTTGCTTTGTATGAAAATACACTTGATTCATGTACGTAAATGAGAAGTACTTTAAGGAGCTTTTAAAATGATTTCAATGCTTTGATGTTTGTGAATAATGCTTATGTTACATGCCCAGCTGGGTTAATAGATTTTCCTGACAATTTCATTTGCACAGTCCATTTATCTTCACTGACATGAAACGGCTGATGGTTAACCTTATTTTCTATCCTGATAATGTGATTTGTAGCGGCTCTCAGTTATGGAGAGCTAATGAGTGCATTACATTTTCTTTGCTCTCATGCTGAAAAGGCACAGTATGGCAATGAGAGAAGATGTGAAGCTTATGTCTTTGTCAGATTCAGTAGTAAGGTCACTAATGATTAGAAATATCAGACTGGTTTATGAAAAAATATGATATTCCTGACTGATCCCACTGATATGCTGAACATGAAATAATGATCAGTAGATTGAATTGTGGATCTACTTCAGAGCAGAGCATAATTATTTGGCAACTCACACTTGTGAAGATTTTTGTTGAATGAAGCCAGTGTGTTTGTGTGTGTGTGTGTGTGTGTGTGTGTGTGTGTGTGTGTGTGCATGCATGCATGCATGCTTGAGTGCACATGCTCTGTGTTTGTGTGCATATGAGTGAATGGATGCATCCACAGAATGTAAGAGATGATCATGAGTGTGTGTGTGTGTGTGTGTGTGTGTGTGTGTGTGTGTGTGTGTGTGTGTGTGTGTGTGTGTGTGTGTGTGTGTGTGTGAGTTGAACATCTCAATGTGTGAAGACTACGAATGAAAAATAGTTGTCTTGTAGAATTGGAGTGGAGCTGTTTCTTGTGATGTGCATTTGTTCAAATGTTGTCCTTATTTCTGCAACAAGGTCATTGCAAAGAATGGCAAAATGGGCTGCCTGGTGGTCTGTGGACTGGTTAGACAATTCCTAGGGTAAGCTCTAGTTTATTTTCAAACAGGTCTGACTGAAATTATTCTCCAGGTCGAAAATTCTGGGTAAGGCAGTGCATCACCTGGAAGGATTGGCAAACTTCCAGGGCCAATTACGCGCTTGCTTCCCAGCTGGCCATAAAATATGATACAACGCTGAGGTCATCCAAGGTCAGTCTCAGCGAGACCTGCTGCATCCAGGAATGGCTGAAGTCATGTGAGCAGGACAGTGACCAAATAAGTTATTTGTAAAAATAAGGCCGGAATAGGGCTATCACAGGCACTTTATTCTTGAATACCACTGTTCCGGAATGAATTATTAGTCTCTTCCCCTTCTTGCATACGGGCCATGGGCATGCTGGAAAGGTGAGGGCAAAAGGGAACAATGGAGGAAGGAAAAGAGACAGTTGACCTTGCAACGAAACCCCTGCAGTGTGTGCCAAATTGCAGTGCGCCTCAATGCAAGAGAGAGGGGCGGAAAAGGGCAGAGGTGGCGTTTTTTCCTCATTAAAAGCGGTAGAGCCATCAAGCTGTTAGGGAAACCATCGCTCTCTGACATGCTCTCGCCTGACGAATCCTGTGGCTCGCGCCCCCGCACGGTGTAAGGGGATACGTTTGAAAGTTTGCTCGCGTCGTCTGGGATTAGAACTGTTTGAAGAAATAGTTCGTCACTGAAGGTCATTCAGTAGAAACAAATTGTAAATCAAATGTGTTTTAACTCGTGTGCAGTATGACGCTATTTTTTTTTTTAGGGGAGTGGGGGTGGGCTGATTTATACTCACAACCAACTCCGTTCCAAGACCACCAAGCCCAACAGCCTGGATAAGATGGTGCTTTGAGGAAACTTCAATACTCTTTGAGTGATCTTCAAAAAGTGCCGGTTTCCCCATTAATTCAGGTGATAGGTTTTCCCGGTCTTACAAAGTCGAGTCGAGCCGAGCAGCATTGACAAGCTGAACCGGAGGACACCAGACGACAAGCGGACTTTGAAAGGGCGTCTGCTTCGCATTCCGTGCCGCTCCTGGGAAAGAAAGGGAGCTTTATGCAGGAGTCTTTTCGCAGATCGAATATACCGAGACCACTGACCTTAAGCACTAGGGTCTGATTCAGCGCCTTGAGAAGTATTTATGATAGTGTCATTGATTATTTCCATCTAATACTGTGAGATATGGCTGTTGGGTGTACGTGTGCATTTCTCCCCCTTCCTTTCTCGTCTTGGGTAAATGCATGGACTGTGAGGCAGGAACATGGATCGGATAGAACTGAGTGCATGTTTGAGGGAGAGAGAGAGAGAGAGAGAGAGAGAGAGAGAGAGAGAGAGAGTTTCGCTCCGTGTGCGGGAGTGTGTGTGTGTCTGCCTGCTTGCCTGCCTGCCTGCCTGCCTGTCTGTCTGTCTGTCTGTCTGTCTGTCTGTCCTCTCTCTCTCTCTCTCTCTCTCTCTCTCTCTCTCTCTCTCTCTCTCTCTATATATATATATATATATATATATATATATCTGTCCATACCAAGAAGCTGCTGATAAAGGCAAACAAAAAACTGTCCAAATTATTAAAACGATGTGGTCGCTCCGAAACATAAGCCCCAAAGTATACTTTAGACTTTTCGAGTCTCAGGTTCAATCATCATTATTATACGGTGCAGAAGTATGGGGTCTGCAAAGACAAGACGTGGGGGAAAAGGCTCATTTATTTGTATGCAAGAACAGGGCCGGATCTAGGGGGGGTGCTGGGGGTGCTCGAGCACCCCCCCCCCCCAAAAAAAAAAAAAAAAAAAAAACCTCCGTGGCAGCCGGGAGTTGGGGGAAGGAGGGAGGGGGGGGGGGGTGGTTGCTCAAATATGTTGATCTACTTCCCACCTCATCGGATATCGGCACACTTTGCTTGGTAGCAGAGACAGTATAGTTAGTAAAAAGCTTGGGAAGGAGGGGGGGGGGGCTAAAAGATGCTGGGCCAGATGCTGTACTACTCTCCACTTGGTATAAGCACACTCTACTTGGCAGCCAAGGTAGCTGGGGAGGGAGGGGGGGGGGGGGGGTGCTGCTATAATTAAGATGCCTTCCTTTTGCTACTCGCACAGACAAATCAAACCCGGGCAGAGACAGGAAGAATATGTGACCAAACAAAAACTCTTGGAAATGACCGCACTGCCAGATTGCACAGATTTGCACCATTTTTCTCAAAATTTTCCGGGGGGGCATGCCCCCGGACCCCCTAGAGGGGCGTGCCTGCTTCGCAGGCACGCACTCGTGGCTTCGCCACTTCGATGAGAAGACCCTAAAACAATTTTAAGCACCCCCCCTCAAAAAACTTTGATCCGGCCCTGAAGAAGTTCATGGGTTTGGACATTAGAACACCGAATCATTTTGTGTACGGCGAACTGGGCAGATACCCTTTAGTTGTTAGCAGCACTATTAAAGTAATAAAATACTGGCTCAGACTGATGAAAATGTCCACGCAAAGGCTGCCGAGACAAGCATATGCTATGTTAGTTAACTCACGTATTCCAGACAATAAGAACTGGTCTTGTTTGGTTAAATATATCCTGTGTAATTCTGGATATGCACATGTTTGGCTGAATGGATGGGTAGGGAATGAGATATGTTTTTTAATACAACTAATACAAAGACTACAGGACTGCTACCGCCAGTCATGGGATGCACGTAATTCTTGCAGCGAAAAGTCTGTGTGATATTCTACCTTTAAGAATATATTTGGACACGCACAATATTTCTGTATTCTCACCATTAAAACGTTTAGAGATGCATTCATTCGTTTTCGATTGAGAATAAGTAATCCCCGAATTAACCAACAGCACAGTCCCAACGAAAGGAGAAGTCTTACTTGTCCATTTTGTAATGAAGTGGAGGATGAAAAACACTTTCTGCTGGATTGTGATATGTATAGACATCTCAGAGAGAGATATATCTCACCGTATGTATATCCAGGCTTACAAAGAGACTGTAGATATTTTTTAAAGGAACAAAAAGTAAATTAACCAGAGACGTTGCAATGTATGTCTTCTACGCTATGAGACTACGAGAAGAGACAAATTCTAGCATTGTGTAAGGATGTTAATTATATGAAGAAAAACTGTGAATAAGACGCGTGTTGATTGGCCATGTGGATGTAGAAATTGGCATAATCTCTCTCTCTCTCTCTCTCTCTCTCTCTCTCTCTCTCTCTCTCTTTCTCTCTCTCTCTCTGACTACGTGAGTAATAGCTTACAGCAAAACGACGTATGATTAAATTTAGAAGGAACCCTTATGCATGCTATGTATTGTAATTCATTGTGATTCATTCGAATTGGCAGTCGGCCTCCGAATAAAGTTCAATTCAGTTCAGTTCTGTCCATACCGTCTGCCTGCCTGCCTGCCTGTCTGCCTGCCTGCCTGCCTGCCTGTTTGTCTCTCTGTCTGTCTCTCTGTCTGTCTGTCTGCCTGCATGTGTCCCTCTTTCTCTCTCTCTCTTTCTGTGTCCACACCGTCTCTCTCTCTCTCTCTCTCTCTCTCTCTCTCTCTCTCTCTGTGTCTGTCTCTGTCCACACTGTCTCTCTGTCCACACCCTCTCTCTCTCTCTCTCTCTCTCTCTCTCTCTCGCTCTCTCTCTGTCTGTCTGTCTCTGTCCACACTGTCTCTCTGTCCACACCCTCTCTCTCTCTCTCTCTCTCTCTCTCTCTGTCTGTCTGTCTCCTGTCCACACGGGCCTCTCTCTTCTCTTTCTCTCTCTCAGCGAGATATCTGTACTTCTGCCACACCAGTCTCTCTCTCTCCACAACCGTGCTCTCTGTCCACTCTCTGCTCTCTCTCCGCACTCTCTCTTCTCTCTCATCGTCTCTCGTCTCTCTCCTCTCTCTCTGGGGATCTCTCTCTTCTCTCTCTCATACCCGCCCTAAAGCATTCCTCTTCCCCATGCCTATCATGGGAGATAAGGGATCGTAATGAATAATATTTTTGGGTTAGTTGTGGGAGCTCTGCCATTGGTGTCTGTGCTTATGTTTTGTTGACAAAAACTAATACCTACAAAGTGGAGGAGATTGCTTTGAAATAGGATAGGAACACCATCCGAGTCACTGTGATAAAGCAGTGGCTTGTCCCGTTTCTTGGATTCCTGGATTGGCGTTTCTTTCCTAGAATGTTTTCTGCAGTAACTCTAATATGCTGTCATGCTTCACCACTGCCATTAAGGTTGGATGCTGAGGACATGAACAGAAGAGTTTGGGAAAGAAAGAGAGAGAGAGAGAGAGAGAGAGAGAGAGAGAGAGAGAGAGAGAGAGAGAGAGAGAGAGAGAGAGGAGAGAGAAGGAGGAAGAGAGAGAGAGAGAGAGAGAGAGAGAGAGAGCGTGCAATGGGTAACAAACTATCGTGGATTGATCAATGTTTTTCAGTTTTTCTCTGTCGAAAATGTCTTCTACAGTTTTTTCACTTCTCCGCTGCTACTTGGGCACCTCCTTTAGACACAGGTTTTCCCCAGAGTAACCTGGTGGAAGATGGGACAAGTTCATTGCTAAGCAACCCTCTCTCAATTCCTCGTTGTGGGTATCACCAGACTCTCCTAGGGCTCCGTGAGCCTCAGCTAGTTCCGAAGGGCAATTTTTTGTTCGTCCTGGGCGAATGTTGTTAGGGTGTCTAGTTCCGGCAGCAATAGGCAATCGATTTCCGCAGGTATTATCAAGTTTCTTCATCTGGGGCAGGTGGGAGATGACGCTTTTATGATCCGGATAAGAAGCGAAAACAGCACCCTTCGGGGCATTCCGTGAACCCGAGTCAGTGGTGGACTAGAATGCCTTCGGGGTTCATTGCCCTATGCAGAATGACGTAACGAATTGTATACCCTGATGATTCGGTATGACGGAGCCGTGGACTTCAAGGTTGATCAAACGAAAGATCGAAATAGTCATCGACCTGATCGAAGTTGTCTTTGCGGTGAACTACTGACTCCGAGTGCTCGTTACGGTGACCCTCACGCGGGGTTGTCGTTACTTGCGCGACAGTGCACCCGATCAAAGACAATATCTAATATCAAAGACACTACGAAATAGGACGGAAATGTACGAGTGGCGATTGCTCTATACTTGCCTTTGGGGGGGAAAAACCCAGCGTCCGGGACCTCTCTCGCAATTCGGCGAAACTGGCGGTCCCGTTAGATAGTGTCTTTGATCCGATTGAGGAACCGATGGACTCTAGGTAAACGTTTCACTGTTGTGTTTGCGCAGTGTGTCCATTATTCAGTCTCGGTTCTCGAATGGGTCCATGTGTCTCCTATGCAAATGACAAGGAATATGTGGAAATCCCAAAGTGCTCTTGCTACGACTGTTGACGGCAAAGAAATCATAGTCACAAACTTCGTCTTTGAACTTGTTGATGGGTCAGACATATGTGAGCGTCAGAGCACGTTTTCCCATGTGGGATGTAGCCCTGGGTTGAAAGCAGAATCGAAGCCTTGTCCCGGGGCCGGCAGGACTACTTCGTCAGGTCGCACCTGTGGTCACGAAGATTTCGAGCGTCTTCCACGACCTTTAGACCTACAATAGGCGGCGCTCAAGGTATCGTTTGAATAGAGTGGGGAGTGGTGGAATCCACATGCTTTGTGTGTAGCTGAATCAGTGAATGGCAGGAGAGGTTCACCTCTACCGTCTTCGAACTTCAGACCGAATGCCATAGCATTGTGCTCCTTGCATCCACTGTGGGTATTAACAGATTTTGCTTTGGCTGGGGATCATAAACACGCTGTTGGATTTGATTAAAGTTTGATGTAGAATATCTGTTGTAGGCCTATAGTTATCAAAGACTTGTTAAAAGAGATTTCCCCCAATAATCCACATTTACGATACTTCGATTATTAGAAAACACATGAGAGAGAAAATGAGGAAGGAAAGGATAGGATGGCAAAAGAAAGGAGGGGTGAGAAGGTTGGTCGTTGGATGGAAGGGAAGGAGTATGGGATAAGGAAGGAAACTCGCACACTGTGAAGTTGGTAAATCCAATTCGTTGAATAGGCCGGAGTCACAGAGGGATTGAAGATGTCGCTATTGGCAGTTTGGGAATGCACCATGCCTTCTAGAGAAATTCAATCCTTATACCTTGGCCTTCCCGCCGTTTGACCTTCATACGAGGGTGAGTCAAATGAATACCTTCAAAGTGCGATGAAAATTCGTAACAACACTCGATTATTTTGTAAGTTGGCAAATTTATTACTTTTTGTTTGGAAAGTGACCAGCGTGGTAGCACGATGTAGAAACATCATACAATGGCTGCCCCATTTGGCCCTGCGCGAAAGAGGAACAACTCTGTCATTCATTTTTTGAATAGTGAAGGAGTAAAACCCAACAAATTCACCGACGAATGAAAGCTCAGTAAGGTGATCCATGTCTGTCACTGCAACATCATCTCCTTTTAAAATTCTTCCCACGAAGCCATCACTTCCTGCTTCAAGGCGCTGCAAAAGTTTTTGACAGGCGTTGGCACGTCGTTTCTTCAATTCTGCAGTCAGCTGGCGTGGCATCCATCTTGCAGACACTTTGTGGAACTGCAGAACATCATGGACGATATGGTGTGCAGATCCAAGACTCATACCCAAAAGTGTGGCTCTTTCATCCACTTTTACCCGGTGATTTCTTTCACGATGGCTTCAATTTCTGCATTGTGCTCCGGTGTCACTTCTCGGTGTCGGTATATATAAAACGTGCATCGGCGCTGTCCGCGCTATCGGCGACTATCGGCGCTCTCTGTGTTTGAATGAAACTGGCAAATTGTCGGTCATTGGGACGCTCAGCGTCCCGCGTATGTATTGTTAATCGACTAGAAACTGTAATGATGTATGGCAGCATCAGTAATTAACAAGCCGACAAGATTTATTTTGACCATTGTTGAAGTTTTCCATGCATGCGTTACTGTTGCCTCTACAATACATAAAATACATACAGAAAATTCATAAAAGTGATTATTTATACAGAGGATAGAGTATAAAGTTCTATAAGTATAAGCTAGCCACTATGTGTTTCAACTTTAGCTGGGCCGATAGTCGCCGATAGTCGCCGATAGCGCCGATAGCGCCGATGCACGTTTTATATAGACCCGGCCAGGCACACACTCAGGTCGTTTCGGAACTTTCTACTCCACTCGTACACTTTTTGTCGTGACAGACATGCATAACCAAATTGAGCTTTCATTCGTCGATGAATTTCGATGGGTTTCAATGACAGAACGCTTTTCCTCTTTGATGCGTGTTGCAAGTGGCTAAATGTTCTGCCTTCTTTTGGTCACTCTCCAAACAAAAAATAACACTGTTGCCAACTTACAGAACAATCGAGCATGGTTACAAATTGTTATCGCACTTTTAATAGGGTTTCCATTTGACTCAACCTCGTACTTTCACCGTACCTTGCAATTTCCATTCCTTTAAGCAATGTCCAATGCATTAAGTGAAACGGATGGGGATTTTGAAAAAAGAAAGCAGTCAGGTAGGAAATGAGGGAAAGTTCTAGAGGACGGGGGATGAGCGAGCTAGGGGATATAGGCCTTCTGTAGATGAAGCCAACCCGAGCTTACCGATCTCATGAACGCATGTTGGCACCAATTCAAGTCAGTGTTTTTTCACCCAGGACCTAGACATCGATTGGGAGTGGGTGAGGCACAGCTGTGATTTGTTTTCCTCGAGTAAGCCGCCTTCCCGCCATCTGGCACAGCGGGCGGGGCGAACTGTACTGCCCTCGTTTGAACCAGTCCCAAGCCGTCGCCTCTTGCTGTCCCTGTTCCTCCGTCCGCTTCAGTGGACAACTCCTCTATTTCTCACCCTCGATCAGATTTGACCAGTGACCATGTAACTTACTTATCGCATTCGGAATTTCCTCTTGTTGTCGCGTACTCACTCATTCACGCTGCCTCCTCTCAAACTGCCGCTTGTGTCGCCTCTTGCTTTCCCTGTTCCTCCGTCCGCTTCAGTGGACAACTCCTCTATTTCTCACCCTCGATCAGATTTGACCAGTGACCATGTAACTTACTTATCGCATTCCCTCTTGTTGTCGCGTACTCACTCATTCACGCTGCCTCCTCTCAAACTGCCGCTTGTGTCGGAACTACATTGAATGGAAACATTGGTACATTTAGGCCTATTTGGTGCACTCATTCGTGAAAGACGTCCAGAGACCACCACTGAGATCTGCTGAATCCATGCTGTCGTAAAACCTGTCAGGGGGCGTGAGTGCGTTCCTTTGCGTGAACTCGGGAGCCAGGTATACTGCAGCTGTGAGTACGAATATATGTAAATGGTACGGTAACTTGCCCAAGACTTATCGTACAGGTTCGAGGAGTCGGTGTCAACTGAATCCTCGCTGTAGTGGAAACTGTCGACCCGAGCGCTGTGTGCCTCATTCGTGCTCTGGGTTTCGTGATATCTCTGTTTGAGTCATTTGAGCCTAGGCGAATCGAAAATTTTCTTGTCGGTGTCGTCAGGGGAATAATGTACAATCCAGTATATTGATAATATGCAGCTTCTTGAAGCTTGCTGCACAAAAACGGGGGTTGGGGTGGGGTGAGGGGGAACAACCAATCAGTGCCTATAGCTCTCACTCTATTTCTTCTGGCAAGAAATTGTAATTGAATGTGACAACGCAGTGTTTCATGTCCATCGGATCGGATATTAAATGAGGTTTTACGGCCTCTCAGCCTTGTGGGTTATGAAAAGTCAGAGTTTAAGAGCGAGTGAAGTCACAACTTCCTAATTCGCCTCTTACGAATCGCGTAGGGAGTGGTCTATTTTTACCTCCGACCCACACGGAGTTTCCTACTCAACAAGGATATAAAAACGTTATGTCGCAAAGATGTGAAAATGTCACATTCAGTAAGTTGCCTTCAGTGTTTACAAAGCCGTGATCTCATGGTGTAGTGGGTTTAGATGAGGATAATATGCTAAGTTTTAGTACATTTACTCCATGATGACACATGAACCTAATTTAGAAGTATAGTTGGCTCTGTACACTTGAACCAGCTGAGCTTACGTTTGAAAATATTACTAGCTACAGGTTTTCCCGTGTTGCCTCAAATGTAGATAGACCCAGTTTAGAACAGGATATCAGCGGCAGTCGTGATGAATTAATGTATACAGGTATTGCTGTGTTACACGGGTTTATTATTGAAAGACTACTCCTAGAGATTCAAAATTTGTTGCTGAAGTATGGCTTGATAAGTAGAATACAAAATAACTTTCAGATCTGAAAAAAGTGTTTGACTCTTTGTAAATTAAAAAGGTATAAAAAATGTGCAAAATTTGGCAAACTTTGAAAATAAATTAAAAATCAACAACACATCAGAATGATTTCTAGTTAGTTTTATTGGAGCAATCATCATTACACAAACATTTCTGTGTATCCATATGACTGACACTCAACAGGAAATTTTTCCCCCAATATTTCCAGCCTCATTATCATAATTGACGCATAAATCTACATAATGATAATAATGAAAAATTGTACAATTTCCACACTACTCATAACTTACTCAAATCAATACATAGAATGATAAAACCTATTATGTTCAACATTCTGACCAAATCTGGAGACAGTTGACACTTTTTTTCTTGAGTTATTTGCTTTTATGTGAAAAAAAACTTTCTAAAAAAATGCGTTTTGAGAAAATCAAGAAAGAAGATTGCAAATGTGTCTAACAAGTCAAAGATAATTGTATTTTCAACTAAAACTGACATTTATGTACAGCCATACACCTGACAAAGCAAAACCCACAAAGTTTCAAAACTGGAATTATGTTCAGAATTTACACACATTATTACAAAACCTCTCCACCCTCAAACTCTGGAACTACGGCTATTCCAAGTCTTTGGAAAAATACACAGAATCGGTTGCTAATAATTTTCATAAATACAAACATACATACCTCTAACTGGAAATACTATTTTTTGTACAGGCATGCACTTACAAAGCAAATTCTACAACATTTCTGCACTAGAATCGTCTTCTGATATCACAGACATGTTGATGATGATGATGATGTCCACTTATATGGCGCACATATCCATGCTGGCAGCATGCTCAAGGCGCAGGAGATTGGGGGGAAGGGAGAAAAAGTTAACAAAACAGAGACTGGTGCACAGTCTTTCAGTCAGGTATGTCCTTTCATTTGAGAGTATTTACACAGATCCCAAGTCAGAAAAGGTGAGTCTTCAGAGTGCTCTTGAAGTCCTCTAGTGACTTCGCTTCTCGCATGTTCTGGGGGAGCGCATTCCACAGGGTTGGACAACTCTCCAGCCCCATACTGAGGACCCTCTGTAGCTTCAAGCCTAGCTAGGGCTTGTTTTGCTGCCTGCTGCCTTGTCTTTCTGACCTGTCTGCTTTTTGCCTCTGCTGCTTTCTCAGCCTGAACTATTCTTCTAGTGTCCTGTCTCTGCATGAGAGCCAACTGGGCCTCACTTGGAGCAATACCTAGAAGCTTCAGTCTGTCACTGGTTGCCTGGACACCAGCATTGAACTTGGTGATTGCCATGTCAGCAGCACACTGCACTCTTGCTCTGCCAACAAAGACTGACTTTGGACAGTACACCCACAGTAGGTTATTCAAGCTCTCATTTGCATTCTGAGTGGCCCCTTTCCTTAACCTGTCCACAAGATTGCCATCTGACATGCGCTCATAGATGGGCATCACATGCTCAGCCACATCTTCTGCCAGACAGGTACCAATGGTGCTCTCATCATGGTTGGGTTGTGGGTTCCCCAACTTCTTTGCCTTGTTGAAGATGCACCATTGATCTTCTGGGCAGTTGTCATGGTGTGGATCATCATTGGTGGAAATGGAGTGCAGAAATGATGCCCAAATGGCTGACTGCATTTTCTCTGGATCTCCACTTTTCTGAGGGCTGTGTCCATGCATTTCTCTGCATGGTTGATGCAATCAAGTTTTGTGATGGGGTGTTCTTCCCCATAAGGGCTCATCTTCTGTAGGGCTGAGAAAGTAGCTGCATCTCCATCACTCAGAATGCAAGTGTAGCGAAAGCCATACAACTGCAGTGACCTAGCCCAGATTTTTCTGGCTGCCTCTGCCTCCATGGCATCAAAGTTCATGTCACACTGTTCATGCTTGGCCTTCCAGTCAAAGAATGCCTTAGTCCCTTTTTCATACTTTGCTTTGGCCAAGGCACAAGCATGGCAGTAGTTCGACCGAACTTCCCTGTCAATGCAAAAGCCAGTGGTGATCTCAATGACAAAACCAACACCATGGTGAGAGCTGAAACCTCGCTTTTGCCATGTGCCATCATAGCTCACAGTGAGATCTACAACGCCATTGTCTCCTAGATCTTGTGACATAGCACAAGAAGATAGTCATCTGCCACCTGTGCAGACAGGGCAAACAACTTCTTCTGATGTTTTGTGTAGGTCTTGGCATGCAGTGAGGGAAGGCCTAGCAGAAGCCTAAATTTCTCCAGTGCTTCATGCCCCTTGCCAAGCTCATGGAACAAGCCTCTTGTGTTCGGGTCGTCTGCCTGGTAGTCTTGCACACCTAGTAGTATTGTGCGACACAAGAGGCTTGTTCAGGAGTACAACGCGCTGCATGAGCGCTTCATGTTGGCAATTGAGCGCTCTTTGCCTCTCCTGAACACCTAAGATGTAGTGCAGCGCTTCACTTGTTAAAGGGGAGGTAAATCTTCTGCGCCTCATGTTGTGTTGGTAGACGCTAAGAAAATGTTTTCTTTGCCACAGACATCGTTTATGCACGTTTAAATGTATTCTGCATGAATAAAGTCCACTACTGTGTCATCCTTACTTGCCATTACTCGCGCATACAGAGCGCTTGGGGCAAATAAAGCCCGTTCCAGTCCCAAAATGATGTTTCTGAGGGTTATTTTACGCATCGACGGCCAGTGCGGAATCGAAGACGCCATTTTGAAAATGATGCAAAATCGTCTGAATCATCTCGGATTGGTGATTCACAGCGCTGCTCAGCGCTGAGTGAATCACGCCCCAAAATTGCTGTTCAGGAGTGAATCACATGCAGCGCTGAGCAGCGCTTTGCAGCGCTGCGCCTCCTGAACAAACCTAAGGAAGCGATCATATACATGTATGCTTCATTGGTTGTGTATGAACTTTCTGACCTATGAAGAGTACATGTATGTACAGGCAGTCTGCATGTCTGTGCCAGCACCAGTCAGTGTCTGTTGTCGTTCGTAATGCGTGCACGAGCGTAAGAACGATTTAGTAGGTTTCTCTGTCGTTCAGTCACTGGGAAATCCGTTAGCTTGAAAAACATTTTTATCATCCGTTACTCTGTTTTCTCATGTTGCGTGAGGATTTTTTTTGGTCTAATGTCCGCCTGTGATCGATTACGTTTATTTGGGTCTGGGAGAAGCTGAGATTGAGTTGTGATCCTTTGTTCCTTCATTTCCAGCTGTGAGGAAAGTCAACCATGACCACTGATCAATGGAATGCAAGATTTGCACCTTTTCCCACATATTCTGACGAATGTACAATTTTGTTCATAGAGTCCATCTCCAAGCCAAATTTGCTTGCATCTCTTTCAAGGAACTTTGCAAAGTGTGTGCCAGCAGCTCTCTGATAGAGAGTCTCGTAGCAGTACATTTAGGAGTGGACTCGATCTGTTATAGACTCTGTATACTCTATGTCTCCCAGACAGAACTGTTTTGCACGCAATTTGCACCGAGACACGAATTACAGGTTTCTTTTTAGCTCGTCCGAATCATTTGTACCAGCAAGCTCTTTGTTACAGTGTCAGTAACATTTAAGAGTGGACTCTGTTATACTCTGTGTTTCCCGGAGAAAACTTTTTTTGCGCGCAAACAATTAGCACCATGACACGAATTACATGTTTTCTCTTTTTCGCTCTTCCGAACTGTTCATTTCAGTGCGACTACATAAATGTGCTGTGGCGTGTACTGTGGCCCGTGTTGTTTTGTATGGGAAATCGAAACAGAAAGCTTTTACTTTTAGACCACATTGGCACTGCTGTAATTTGGCTGTTGCAAGGGGCACAATGGCTTTGCTGTCAGTGCATAGTGATTTTACGTCATCCACAGCAATTTCCTACCTTGCTGATGAGGTCTCTCTGCAAAGTTCACGGCGTGTCTTTGCATGTTAAGCCTCTGGCTGAAAATGACTATCCGTGGTGACATTTGCCTGTGGCCAGGAGGAATGTCGAGTCAGTCATGTGTACACACTGCAGTGCCCCATACACACTGCAGTGCCCCATACACGCTGCAGTGCCCCGTACACACTGCAGTGCCCCATACACACTGCAGTGCTCCATACACACTGCAGTGCCCCATACACACTGCGGTGCTCCATACACACTGCAGTGCCCCATACACACTGCAGTGCTCCATACACACTGCAGTGCCCCATACACACTGCAGTGCCCCATACACACTGCAGTGCCCCATACATGCTGCAGTGCCCCGTACACACTGCAGTGCCCCATACACACTGCAGTGCCCCATACACACTGCAGTGCCCCATACACACTGCAGTGCTCCATACACACTGCAGTGCCCCATACAAACTGCAGTGCCCCATACACACTGCAGTGCTCCATACACACTGCAGTGCCCCATACACACTGCAGTGCTCCATACACTCTGCAGTGCTCCATACACACTGCAGTGCTCCATACACACTGCAGTGCCCCATACACACTGCAGTGCTCCATACACGCTGCAGTGCCCCATACACACTGCAGTGCTCCATACACACTGCAGTGCCCCATACACACTGCAGTGCCCCATACACACTGCAGTGCCCCATACACACTGCAGTGCCCCATACACACTGCAGTGCCCCATACACACTGCAGTGCCCCATACACACTGCAGTGCCCCATACACACTGCAGTGCTCCATACACACTGCAGTGCTCCATACACACTGCAGTGCTCCATACACACTGCAGTGCCCCATACACACTGCAGTGCCCCATACACACTGCAGTGCCCCATACACACTGCAGTGCCCCATACACACTGCAGTGCCCCATACACACTGCAGTGCCCCATACACACTGCAGTGCCCCATACACACTGCAGTGCCCCATACACACTGCAGTGCCCCATACACACTGCAGTGCCCCATACACACTGCAGTGCCCCATACACACTGCAGTGCTCCATACACACTGCAGTGCCCATACACACTACAGTGCCCCATACACACTGCAGTGCCCCATACACACTGCAGTGCCCAATACACACTGCAGTGCCCCATACACACTGCAGTGCCCCATACACACTGCAGTGCCCCATACACACTGCAGTGCCCCATACACACTGCAGTGCCCATACACACTGCAGTGCCCCATACACACTGCAGTGCCCCATACACACTGCAGTGCTCCATACACACTGCAGTGCTCCATACACACTGCAGTGCCCCATACACACTGCAGTGCCCCATACACACTGCAGTGCCCCATACACACTGCAGTGCCCCATACACACTGCAGTGCCCCATACACACTGCAGTGCCCCATACACACTGCAGTGCCCCATACACACTGCAGTGCCCCATACACACTGCAGTGCCCCATACACACTGCAGTGCCCCATACACACTACAGTGCTCATACACACTGCAGTGCCCCATACACACTGCAGTGCCCCATACACACTGCAGTGCCCCATACACACTGCAGTGCCCCATACACACTGCAGTGCCCCATACACACTGCAGTGCCCCATACACACTGCAGTGCCCCATACACACTGCAGTGCCCCATACACACTGCAGTGCCCCATACACACTGCAGTGCCCCATACACACTGCAGTGCCCCATACACACTGCAGTGCCCCATACACACTGCAGTGCCCCATACACACTGCAGTGCCCCATACACACTGCAGTGCCCCATACACACTGCAGTGCCCCATACACACTGCAGTGCCCCATACACACTGCAGTGCCCCATACACACTGCAGTGCCCCATACACACTGCAGTGCCCCATACACACTGCAGTGCCCCATACACACTGCAGTGCCCCATACACACTGCAGTGCCCCATACACACTGCAGTGCCCCATACACACTGCAGTGCCCCATACACACTGCAGTGCCCCATACACACTGCAGTGCCCCATACACACTGCAGTGCCCCATACACACTGCAGTGCCCCATACACACTGCAGTGCCCCATACACACTGCAGTGCCCCATACACACTGCAGTGCCCCATACACACTGCAGTGCCCCATACACACTGCAGTGCCCCATACACACTGCAGTGCCCCATACACACTGCAGTGCCCCATACACACTGCAGTGCCCCATACACACTGCAGTGCCCCATACACACTGCAGTGCCCCATACACACTGCAGTGGCCCATACACACTGCAGTGCCCCATACACACTGCAGTGCCCCATACACACTGCAGTGCCCCATACACACTGCAGTGCCCCATACACACTGCAGTGCCCCATACACACTGCAGTGCCCCATACACACTGCAGTGCCCCATACACACTGCAGTGCCCCATACACACTGCAGTGCCCCATACACACTGCAGTGCCCCATACACACTGCAGTGCCCCATACACACTGCAGTGCCCCATACACACTGCAGTGCCCCATACACACTGCAGTGCCCCATACACACTGCAGTGCCCCATACACACTGCAGTGCCCCATACACACTGCAGTGCTCCATACACACTGCAGTGCCCCATACACACTGCAGTGCCCCATACACACTGCAGTGCCCCATACACACTGCAGTGCCCCATACACACTGCAGTGCCCCATACACACTGCAGTGCCCCATACACACTGCAGTGCCCCATACACACTGCAGTGCCCCATACACACTGCAGTGCCCCATACACACTGCAGTGCCCCATACACACTGCAGTGCCCCATACACACTGCAGTGCCCCATACACACTGCAGTGCCCCATACACACTGCAGTGCCCCATACACACTGCAGTGCCCCATACACACTGCAGTGCCCCATACACACTGCAGTGCCCCATACACACTGCAGTGCCCCATACACACTGCAGTGCCCCATACACACTGCAGTGCCCCATACACACTGCAGTGCCCCATACACACTGCAGTGCCCCATACACACTGCAGTGCCCCATACACACTGCAGTGCCCCATACACACTGCAGTGCCCCATACACACTGCAGTGCCCCATACACACTGCAGTGCCCCATACACACTGCAGTGCCCCATACACACTGCAGTGCCCCATACACACTGCAGTGCCCCATACACACTGCAGTGCCCCATACACACTGCAGTGCCCCATACACACTGCAGTGCCCCATACACACTGCAGTGCCCCATACACACTGCAGTGCCCCATACACACTGCAGTGCCCCATACACACTGCAGTGCCCCATACACACTGCAGTGCCCCATACACACTGCAGTGCCCCATACACACTGCAGTGCTCCATACACACTGCAGTGCCCCATACACACTGCAGTGCCCCATACACACTGCAGTGCCCCATACACACTGCAGTGCCCCATACACACTGCAGTGCCCCATACACACTGCAGTGCCCCATACACACTGCAGTGCCCCATACACACTGCAGTGCCCCATACACACTGCAGTGCCCATACACACTGCAGTGCCCCATACACACTGCAGTGCTCCATACACACTGCAGTGCCCCATACACACTGCAGTGCTCCATACACACTGCAGTGCCCCATACACACTGCAGTGCCCCATACACACTGCAGTGCCCCATACACACTGCAGTGCCCCATACACACTGCAGTGCCCCATACACACTGCAGTGCTCCATACACACTGCAGTGCTCCATACACACTGCAGTGCCCCATACACACTGCAGTGCCCCATACACACTGCAGTGCTCCATACACACTGCAGTGCCCCATACACACTGCAGTGCCCCATACACACTGCAGTGCCCCATACACACTGCAGTGCTCCATACACTCCATACACACTGCAGTGCTCCATACACACTGCAGTGCCCCATACACACTGCAGTGCTCCATACACACTGCAGTGCCCCATATGCCTGAGTTCACTCCTGTGGACATGGGTGCTCCATGTAACAGCTGTCCTGGAATGTGAGCTGCTCGCTTCGTCGGCCTGTTATGAATATTAGAATCAATAACAGATACAGGCTTTAGCATTCCTATGACGGACACACACCCTGTGCTCCTATGCACGCACCTACACACGCACGCACACACACGCGCGCGTGCGCACGCATGTACGCAGTCATGCACGCACGCACAGGTTTGCATGAACATAAATGCATAATAATGCAACGAGAGAGAGAGAGAGAGAGAGGAGAGAGAGAGATGTAGAGAGAGAGAGAGAGAGAGAGAGAGAGAGAGAACGAACTTTATTTTACAAGGGTAGTGAATTAGGCAGTATTGCCTTTCTTACATTCAGCCCTTGAGGCAAAATATTCAAATGTGGTAAGAGAGAGAGAGAGAGAGAGAGAGAGAGAGAGAGAGAGAGAGAGAGAGAGAGAGAGAGAGAGAGAGAGAGAGAAGGGGGGGGGGGGAGACTTGGGTAGTCTTACTTCTCTGCCCCAGGAGGGATAGCAGGAAATGGGGCCGAGGCGCTGGTATTGATTTTCTGTGAGGGATTTGGGTGCTGGGAGATGGTCACCCTTCGCACCCGCTTCAGCCTTGCCCGCCTTGGTCTGCCTATTCTTAGTCTGAAGATGACCTTCCCCGGAAACTGGTCGCAACCTATACTATCTGGACTCTGCCAGCCTAGTTTTGGGTCTTCTTACGGTCTGCAGTTTCACTTGCTAGCTTCAGGCTTTGAATGCCATAGTGGCAACTTCATCCATTTGAAGTTGTTACAGTGTAGAGCACCGTAAAGGTATTAAAAGGCGTCTGTGATTATCAAGGGACTGTTAGAGTGAAAGAGGACAACCTAGGGTATGATTGTTATGTGTACAGCATTGTGTCCTCTTACCCATTGCTCATAAAGAAAGTGTATTCACAGGAAGAATTCCTGCAACGAATGGCGCCGTGATCTGCTTCCCAAAGCCTGACGTGACAGAACACCAAACTGGCAGTGTGTACATCTCGTATTCAGGTACTGCTTGCTCTTGGAGACTCATCTGCAGTGGCATGCAAAGTAGGCCATTGTTTGTTGCCACTATGCGAGATAATTAAATTTTTATTTTGGTATGAAGTGTTAGTGACCCCTTGAGTCTTAAGACATTAATCAAACAGTTCAGCTTTAAGTTGTTTTTTTGTGTGAGCACAGCTTGGAAGAACTCTCGGTACAAACGATGTGTGACTGAACTGCATGGTGTTTCCCGTTCTTTGAGTATTTTTCGCCTGAACGAAAACAACTTCTTTGCGATGGGTTTGTCACATCCTACATCAATGGAATTTACTCCCCCACCCCCTACCCCCCTACCCCCCCACCCCCTTACCCCCCACCCACCCCCACCCCCACCCACCCCCCACCCCCACCCCCACTCGAGCATCACTAGTCTCAAACATAATATTATTTTGCAATGACTGCAAAACACTTCAGACTTCTTTGTGCGTCTTTGAGAGCAGAGAGAGCAAAACTTTTATGAAAGTTCGTTGTCTAGAGAGCCTCCAGCGATCAGTGTTGATCATGATCGATACGGTGGGAAATAGGACCCAAAGATTAGGCAAGGACTGAGTGAGAGTAGTGGGAGTCTTCCTCCTTTTCCTTTCCTCTCGTCTTCTCAGTTCGAGGGGCTTCCATTTTATGGACAGCTGGATGTGTCGACCACCCCTTCTATTGATGATTAAACAGAAAAGTGCTGTTCATTCATCATGTGGTCCCTGTACTCTGGTACTACTTCCAGTCAGAAGTACATAGTTTTTCTGCAATGCGAAAGTGAGTTTCTTTGATGAAACTAATTTCTTGCCTGTAGAAGACCGCTGACGCGGTGTTAAGAGGGAGAAGTTGTTTTCTTCATAAGAGGTATTCCTCTTTCGTTTTTGCCCACCATTGTTCGATGACTTAAGTGCCAGCTCTCAGATCTCCCGACAGCCTGTCTTTATGTCTTTTTGCTACTAATCTGCACTGGGGTTAGCGAGCACTGTAGCTACATGGGCATACTGCTGTGCAAGGGACACTTTACAGAATGCTCTTTAAAGTACGTTCGTAAGCGTTGCCGTCGGTGGAGTTTAGTGTCAAACCCGTATAGTAATGGGTTTCCCAGACGCAATCCTAGCGCATCACACGCGATCGTCTCGCGGGATTAGGGGCGCGTTTCCTTTCGAAATGTAAAAAAAAAAGTTTCGATATGAGCTCACGGCAAGCGCCTGCGTGGAGAGGTTCGTGTACGAGAAAAGCTTCAACACTTGCGAACGTACAAATTCGTATGTAAAACTCGTGCGATGCGTGCGACCAACAAATATCAACCCCGATTTGCGTAGGCCAGGCGTATTTAGAGGAGCATTCTGTACAGCATCCCTAGCTTGCTTAGTAGGCTGGAATGCCCATGTGGCGTCGCCAGGGGCGGGTTTCAAAATGCGAAGATCTCGGTAGATCTACGTAGATCTCGCCGAATGGGCAGTTTCATTCTTTGCTTGCTATCGAGCCAATCGTAGACGAGCGTAGATTGAGCGAGGCAGCTTGAGAGGTGCCTAGCTTTTAAGATTCGAGCAAGGACTACTACACACAGGACGCGCAGTGACGAGTTTCAGTGCCAGCCAGCGAAGGCGAGAGCTCCCAATGATAAGCTTTCGCTGGCTGGCTGACTCACAGGCGGCGTAGACTATTTTTAGCGACACGTTATGTCGAATCCGCGTAGTGATCTGAACTTAATCAATCTTTTCATATTTGTTACCAATTTCCTTTCTATTTATATCTCTTTAGAAATCATGATGATGTTTTTGAAATCAAATAAACGACTGAATCAAATTGAACAATACTTTATGTCAATTTCAAATACGCACTATCTACCGGAAGTCGGTGCAGTTGACTGATGAGCGTGCTTACTTTCATTTTCAATTTTCTCCGATACTGACGTGTATTTATTGTCACTATGCCGAACAAGTGTGGAATTGTGAATTGTAGAGGGAACTACGACGATTTAAACTCATATAATATGACGTATTACATTGCAATACTATTGTATGAAACAATGATGGGCCTATCATTAGTTGATTCCATTAAAATAACAGCACTTTTCGAGTATAGGTGATCGCCTCTGCTAGCTAAGTCTGGACATAAGCAATGCATGTCCTGTGTGTAGTAGTCCTTGGATTCGAGACAAAAGTTCGTCGTGGATGCGTTGACCTGCATTCGATGTGTAAACTGTAGGAGGTTTCACGATCTATTAATGCATTCAACATACACCTTTGATAAATTAATGCTGTGCATGGCTTCTATTTTCTTTTGATGGGTTGCTAGTATCTCGAAATAGAGCGTTTTCTGAATGAACCGGCAACACGTCGGCCATTGAAATGTGGCCAGTTCACCTCTTGTCGTGACGTCTACGCATGCGCATTACTTCGTCACGTTGGGTAGTTTCTTTTTTAGCTAGCTCTTACTGCGAAGCAAGATCTTGCGACCAAGATCGACTACCTATTTTGAAACCCGCCCCAGTTTTACTCCAGAGCTTTAAAAAAAAAATCGAAAGGAAACGCGCTTCTGGTCCCTCGAGACTATCGCGTATGTGTTAGGATTGCTCGTGGGAAACCCGCCTCTGGCATCCTTCGTGTTAGGATTGCTCTGAGTAGAGTGAGCAGCCAGATGCTTTTACCTTCTCTGACGAATTAGATGGCGGCTGAACCAGGTAGAAATATTTTCCATGTTTCATTGTTTCATAGAAGGGTTCTCACAACTGATACGGCTATTGATAAATATAAGAGGGAAAGTGATTATGGTGATGGTAGTCGCGCGCGCGCGCACGCAGAGAGAGAGAGAGAGAGAGAGAGAGAGAGAGAGAGAGAGAGAGAGAGAGAGAGAGAGAGAGAGAGAGAGAGAGAGAGAGAGAGAGAGAGAGAGAGAGAGAGAGATGCCTCCATGGCTTTTTAGGAAATTCACATGGAAAACTTTTGATTCAGCACTATTTTCTGAGTGTAATTGAACAGTGGTGCCTATCCACCGAAGTCGAAGCAGTCCCATTTAATGAAACTGTTTTTTCTAGTTATGTTTCAATCTAGCTGTCTCGTGTCGCTTTTTTACGCCCATGGCGACTCGAACACACTCAACCTTGTCTCACACTCAACTGAAGTCGTCACTGAGTCACAGCTCTACAGTGGCAGAAGCGGCGGGAAGTCCGGAATTACAAGTGCAATTCACTGCTGCTGTCCGGCAGATGAGCAGTCGCTTATGTAGAAATGAAATCAGACTGAAAGCTTTCCCAGGATCGCTTGAGCCTCTAGAGACTCTTGATTTGCAGATAGAGTCGCAGATAATTCAATTCTATTTGCCTTCTATTTGCCTAGTTGTATGTGAGCTTGGTAGACCTATGGGCTAAGTAGATGCGTAGTCAGCACGTCTGTGTAGTTTCTGCTTCAGATTTGTGACGATAATTTCGCAGATGTGATTTCCTCTCGCCTTTTTTCATCTGCACCGGCCTTATGCACTCGTATTAGGCTGCTGCACGAGCGCTTGCCTTCACGTTAACAGTTGTTGAGTCGCGTCGAAACCCACGCGCGTTGGCGAGCCCGTCATAAATCGTTCTTTTACGAGAGGTCTTCATGAAGTTTGAAATGTGGCATTTTTAGATCCTGGTCATTTGGTACTTTGAGAAGGCGAAGCCGTTGATGTCAAGAAGCGGAAATAAATATAAGCTTTTCAGTATACAACTTGGTTTGTCATTTTCGTAGATCTAAAAATGGCTGTGCATACTGAAGCTGAAATGGTCGTTGTCAACCACATTCGGGGACAGAGTACTCGGAGTACTCTGTCCCCGGGGACAGAGTACTCGGAGTACTCTGTCCACGGGGACAGAGTACTCGGAGTACTCTGTCCACGGGGACAGAGTACTCGGTCTTTGAAATCTCGTCCTTACAGTCACGTGACATACCGATGACCATGTGATATATCGCGACATGTTCTTCACTCGGCGATAAGTGTTTCACGCCGGCACTGTATTCAAATAGTTCAACAAATCTTGTCCCATTCGAACGTCGACCGCCATTTTAATAGGTAAACTGCCTGTTGTTGGCAGTCTCGTTCTCGTTCAAATGCCGAGATTTCAAAGACCGAGTACTCTGTCCCCGTGGACAGAGTACTCCGAGTACTCTGTCCCCGTGGACAAAGTACTCGGAGTACTCTGTCCCCGTGGACAGAGTACTCCGAGTACTCTGTCCCCGAATGTGGTTTGAATGAGATCGTTTTCAGGGACCAACTCATACCCAAATATGTAATCTGCAATTAAAATATTCCTGGGGAGAACGTTTTTAGCAGATTTAGCGGCAGCCTTTGATTCACATTTGCGAGATGCACTGCTTTTGAATGGAAAGCAAACGTATACGTATCACTTTTATAGGCCTGTTAGGCGTGTAACAACCCTAAGTATGAACCGACCCTAAGTATGAACCGGAAATCGTCGCAGAGTTATCTGCCCGGCTCTCTCTTTATGCGATTTACCGCTCCTGCACCTGTTCTTCGCATGGAATATATCCCGACAAACGACGCATTAGTTGCTTTACGAGTTTTTGTGTTTTTTGGTGCATTTGTGTCGTTTAACACATAATGTAGCGTTCAAAAAAGTTTTTTCCCGTGAAAAGCCGTCTCCCCTGCCGGAAATAATATGGGAGTCACCTCCCTGTAGTCTATTTGTAGTCTGGTTTTATAAAACGCGACCGTTGACTGACTTGGCACGCCCGGGGAGTTATGCTAAGATCCGGCCGCGTTAATATATCTGCGTTTTGTGACAAACGTCTTGCTCGGCGGTACTGTACTCGGTGCGCGTGATTCGGGTGTAATCTTAAGCTAAACGACGTTCCGAATGTTTCCGACTTCGACCATTTCAGCAGCGCCAATAAACGTCGTTTAGCTTAAGATTACACCCGAATCACGCGCACCGTTAAGGTGCATGGAGTACAGTACCGCCGAGCAAGACGTTTGTCACAAAACGCAGATACATTTACGCGGCCGGATCTTAGCATAACTCCCCGGGCGTGCCAAATCAGTCAGGCGGAGTGGCGGGTGCCGTCTCTTTTTAGAGTCGAATTATTAAAAGTACCAGGCAGATAACTCTGCGACGATTTCCGGTTCATACTTAGGGTCGGTTCATACTTAGGGTCGTTACAAGGCTTTCATGATCCGCAGACTGGCTTTTCTTAACATGTCGTGTGACACTGCCTCTTCCTGCAAAGAAGACACTATACACATACAGCCAATCGTCTGAACTGCTTCTCAAAAGTGTTTCTCACGCAAAAGCTAAAGTTTACTGGTTCAGAATTGATAAATGGCTGGCTATTTTGTGTGTACGTGCATGACTAGAGTTTAAGTAATGCGGTATTACTTTGGACTGTGTCGAATATGACTGAAATTAAATTATTAAGTAGGCCTACGGTAGTAAATTTGTTCTTATAATTTCATGCTGGTGCGGTCGCCTTGGTCTTTGCACTTTACAGGTAGCGAGCGTGCCTTGTCTGTCATTTACTCATTGCCGGTGGACGGTTGACAGGCAGAGAGACAAATTTAAACTTTCGGTTTTCAAACGCAGGGGCACTTATCATTGTGCATTCAGCGTGGCTGAGACTAGTGAATATAGTCTCAGCAACAGGTTGGTCACGTGATAGCCTTAATTCTTCCATAACATGCATACCACCGGTCTGAACACAGAGTCTTGGCCACGCTGAATGCCATATCACATCCTGAGTGTATTCCTCCGCTTGTTGTGATACACTCGATACTGGCAGCCATGTTTTCGTCAATTCATTTTCTAAACATTGATTTCCCATGAATGTAAAACTTGTATGCGGTAAAATTCGAATCATAAGAGTGTAATATTGTGAACTCTACTAATTATAAGGACTTTAAATACAACAGCAATATTTATACTTCATTGAGCGAGTAAGGCAACCAATCCCGTCTGCATAATCTTCGACATTCTGTAAACCCGAGTCAGTAGTATTGACTCTGGCACAGTTCGCAATGAATGCGTAATAGACTTGACCCTTGGCATTACAGCCTTGCGCCCAAAATAGTTCGTTCTGATACTATTTTTCTCTCCACTTTTTACAGAAATCATTCAGATGTCAAAACTTGTTTCCATTTCAACACAAACATTTTATTGTATCGAATAAACGCTTGTTTGTTGTCTCAACAAGAGTAAGTTAAGAGTTTTGTGCGAAATAGTCTTAGAACTACTTTAACGGCTGTTACTCCCCTCCCACCCCTCTCTCTGTCTCTCTCTCTGTCTCTGTCTCTCTCTCTGTCTCTCTCTCTGTATCTCTCTTTCTCTCTCTCTCTCTCTCTCTCTCTCTCTCTCTCTCTCTCTCTCTCTCTTACCACATTTGAATATTTTGCCTCAAGGGCTGAATGTAAGTAAGAAAGGCAATACTGCCTAATTCACTACCCTTGTAAAATAAAGTTCGTTCGTTCGTTCTGTCTGTCCTGACTTAAGCGCAACAACTTGGTACTGGTAGTCTGTTGGCTTGGCCTAATGGCAGTGAATCGATAATAAACTTGGCAGAAATAGACCTTAAGTATCCTAAAATGTACAAGACCACTCAAATTTCATGAACTATCATCCATTTTTATACAATTTACAGTGCAAAATATGAAGCGAGGGAGTTTACAGAAAAGAACGTTATAATTCCTTTACAAACACGTAGTAACGTCAGTTGCCAAATGAATGGCTCAGATGGTAAAGCGCTGGACAATTGTAACGTTAGGTCATGCGTGAACGGATTCGAATCCGCGCTGAAACTTTTTTCGAACCCGACCTGTTTTTTGTGTTTTTGTGTGTGTTTTTCCCCCCCTCTTTTCTCGAGAGATTGCGGGTTTGAACCCAATTTTTTGTGTGCCAAAACCTGGAGGTTCAGCGCCAGCGGTTTTTATCTGTCTGTCTGTCTGTCTGTCTGTCTGTCCCGTCTCCACGGCTTATATCTCAAAAACTACTGGACGGATTTCCTTGAGATTTTGCACACTAACTGGAAGTTAGGTCCGATTGAATGTATCAAATTTTCAGAATCGAGGCTTGAAGAGAAAGTGGTTTTTTAAGGTCGTATTCTCGAAATTACCGGTCTAAAAATTATTGAAATGACATTTGACGGCAAAGCCAAATTTGACGTCAATAATAACGTTACGTCATTTGCAAGTACAATTTCGATCCCATATCAAAGACCCATATGCCAGAAGAAGAATTTCGAAAGACCTGGGGAGGTAGGCAATTTGATGGAATGGCGAAATGCCAACATGTGCGACGTCATCAATAACGTGACGTCATTTGCGAGGACAGAGAATGCATTTAGATAGATAGATATGTCCTCAGATGTCTTAGGCCGCGAGGCCTTTATCTGATCTTTTGATCAGTACTTATGGCTACTCTCACTTTTTACTACCCTAGTTCTAACGATCTTAAAAGATCGTGCCTATTCTCTATACTTTTCTTCCGGTGGCTTATGAGTGGCAGAGAGTGGTATATGTGGCAACAGCGGGTGGCCAACATCATCACAGTACATGTAGTCTTTGAACATCGTGTCAATTCTTTTTTTGAAGCTGTTTAATGACGAACACTGAATTTGAGAACACTGGTAAAGGAGAAATAATTATCCCTCCAGGTTTACTGGCGGTCCTACAGACTTTATCTCTGTGTGTGTGTGTGTGTGTGTGTGTGTGTGTGTGTGTGTGTGTGTGTGTGTGTGTGTGTGTGTGTGTGTGTGTGTGTGTGTGTCTGTCTGTCTGTCTGTCTGTCCCGACTCCACGGCTTATATCTCAAAAACTACTGGACGGATTTCCTTGAGATTTTGCACACTAACTGGAAGTTAGGTCCGATTGAATGTATCAAATTTTCAGAATCGAGGTTTGAAGAGAAAGTGGTTGACGGTCGTAATACGATTTTTTCCATTCATGGTCAAAACTTCGCTGGCGTCGAGATCGTTTTCGCCTTGCAGACGACTGCTTCGTATTCAAATCATCACTGCAAGGCAGCGCGAAATTGACCGAAGTCGATTAAAAAAACTCGTATTCATACACATAATAAACCAATTCGATTTTCTTTCTCAGATTATTCAGACTTTGTCCGATTATTTCGACTGTAAGATAGCAGTGATTTGACATTCGGCGTCACCGTGTCATGTGACGGTGATAGTTTCGTCTGCAACTCGCACTTACGTTATGGTTGAAGTAGATTGATGTTTACTTCGTCCGCTGAACGCTGTCAAGACTAATGCTCGAATGAATGAAGTATGATTTCCTAATTTTTCCGGATTAATACAAATGTATATCAAATACATCAGTTCAATTTAATCGAGTCAATTAATCGAGTACATGTCCACTAGGTGAAAAATGTGTTGAGTGGAACGCAAGTCAGAAAAGTTACACTTGCAGTCTAAACAACAAAATGAATACAGTGTTTGTATTGAAAAATCAGGTCAATCTTTTCGTCGTTTGGTTCCACGACAAGAGTATGAAATCTTGTTTCCAGCGAGATTAGGAGCTTCTGCAAACATGGCTGACAACGGTCAGAATGGTTATAGTTGCTTGGTTTTTTCCTTGTCAAAACTTGTTATACCGTCAGATTGTAACCACCATCAGATTTTCTGCAACTTTTCAAAGCAAATCTAGCCTAAAAACCTACCAGTTATGCATCATGTTATCAGGATTGACTCGTTGCTTGTAGAACGACGGTACTCGGTAGCAGTACCACACACGGTGTGTGCGTGAATGAGTACGAATGCACATGTCTGGTGTGAACATCTATAAAGTATAATACACTTCCTCCTCTGTGTGACTGTGTGAGTGTTAATTCAGCGTCTATGACATGCCAAAGGAAAACAAAACATGTCATAATAGGAGCTTTCCTGAACCTATCCATCATGTTTTAAATATATGGTCGATTGTTCCTGGGCCAATAGCTTAGAAATGGATTTACATGCTTTACAAACACTCCGTCACAGCAATTCTCTAATGGCTCAGCTGGTAGAGCGTTCGTCTCTTGGTCATGCATGACCAGGTTTGATTCTGCGCTGAAACTTTTTTTCTTCTCTTTTTTCGAGAGGTTGTGGGTTCGAACCCGACCTGGGTTTTTGTGTTTTTATGTGTGTGTGTGTGTTTTCCCCCTCTTTTCTCGAGAGATTGCGGGGTCGAACCCGATCTTTTTTTACATTTTTTTTTAATATGCCAAAACCTGGAGGTTCAGCGCCAGCGGTTTTTATTAAGAGTACCGGGCAGATAACTCTGCGACGATTTCCGGTTCATACTTAGGGTCGGTTCATACTTAGGGTCGTTACAAGGCCTCGCTGCTGTCATCAGCTCTCTATGGAATCCATTGTATTCACTGTGCCTGAAAATCAGGGGGGAAAGTAACAGTGCTTCCTTTGTGTTGCAACTTCTCATCCATTAATGAGTGTTCTAACGGCATGCGTTACCCCCTGGCCATCAAACCGCTGCAGTTGTCATTCCAACTCCAGGTGAACTCTCCAGCGTGCGTCCCAACAGGATGCAGATGAACCCGCCAGCTGAGTTTCAGTTTTCAACCTCAGCACCTCCACGCATGTACAGATCCCCACATTTACTCCTGGGTGGGTGGGAGCAAAGGGAGTGACACATCTCAAGGACCCACGGAGCTCTGCGCGTCACATTGACTGGCTGTGACTAGGTCCCTCACTCCAGCTACTCAGCCAGAGCCCAGCAAGCGTGACACTGACTGGCTGTGACTAGGTCCCTCACTCCAGCTACTCAGCCAGGGCCCAGCAAGTCTGACACTGACTGGCTGTGACTAGGTCCCTCACTCCAGCTACTCAGCCAGGGCCCAGCAAGCGTGACACTGACTGGCTGTGACTAGGTCCCTCACTCCAGCTACTCAGCCAGGGCCCAGCAAGCCTGACACTGACTGGCTGTGACTAGGTCCCTCACTCCAGCTACTCAGCCAGAGCCCAGCAAGCGTGACACTGACTGGCTGTGACTAGGTCCCTCACTCCAGCTACTCAGCCAAGGCCCAGCAAGCCTGACACTGATTGTGACTAGGTCCCTCATTCCAGCTACTCAGCCAGAGCCCAGCAAGTGTGACACTGACTGGCTGTGACTAGGTCCCTCACTCCAGCTACTCAGCCAGAGCCCAGCAAGCCTGACACTGACTGGCTGTGACTAGGTCCCTCACTCCAGCTACTCAGCCAGGGCCCAGCAAGTCTGACACTGACTGGCTGTGACTAGGTCCCTCACTCCAGCTACTCAGCCAGGGCCCAGCAAGCATGACACTGACTGGCTGTGACTAGGTCCCTCACTCCAGCTACTCAGCCAGGGCCCAGCAAGTGTGACACTGACTGGCTGTGACTAGGTCCCTCACTCCAGCTACTCAGCCAGGGCCCAGCAAGTGTGACACTGACTGGCTGTGACTAGGTCCCTCACTCCAGCTACTCAGCCAGGGCCCAGCAAGTGTGACACTGACTGGCTGTGACTAGGTCCCTCAATACAACTACTCAGCCAGAGCCCAGCAAGTGTGACACTGACTGGCTGTGACTAGGTCCCTCACTCCAGCTACTCAGCCAGGGCCCAGCAAGCCTGACACTGACTGGCTGTGACTAGGTCCCTCACTCCAGCTACTCAGCCAGGGCCCAGCAAGTGTGACACTGACTGGCTGTGACTAGGTCCCTCACTACCAGCTACTCAGCCAGGGCCCAGCAAGCGTGACACTGACTGGCTGTGACTAGGTCCCTCACTCCAGCTACTCAGCCAGGGCCCAGCAAGTGTGACACTGACTGGCTGTGACTAGGTCCCTCACTCCAACTACTCAGCCAGAGCCCAGCAAGCCTGACACTGACTGGCTGTGACTAGGTCCCTCACTCCAGCTACTCAGCCAGGGCCCAGCAAGCGTGACACTGACTGGCTGTGACTAGGTCCCTCACTCCAGCTACTCAGCCAGGGCCCAGCAAGTCTGACTGACTGGCTGTGACTAGGTCCCTCAATGCAACTACTCAGCCAGGGCCCAGCAAGCCTGACACTGATTGTGACTAGGTCCCTCACTCCAGCTACTCAGCCAGGGCCCAGCAAGTCTGACACTGACTGGCTGTGACTAGGTCCCTCACTCCAGCTACTCAGCCAGAGCCCAGCAAGCCTGACACTGACTGGCTGTGACTAGGTCCCTCACTCCAGCTACTCAGCCAGGCTGTGACTAGGTCCCTCACTCCAGCTACTCAGCCAGGGCCCAGCAAGCGTGACACTGACTGGCTGTGACTAGGTCCCTCACTCCAGCTACTCAGCCAGAGCCCAGCAAGTGTGACACTGACTGGCTGTGACTAGGTCCCTCACTCCAGCTACTCAGCCAGGGCCCAGCAAGCCTGACACTGACTGGCTGTGACTAGGTCCCTCACTCCAGCTACTCAGCCAGAGCCCAGCAAGCCTGACACTGACTGGCTGTGACTAGGTCCCTCACTCCAGCTACTCAGCCAGGGCCCAGCAAGTCTGACACTGACTGGCTGTGACTAGGTCCCTCACTCCAGCTACTCAGCCAGGGCCCAGCAAGTCTGACACTGACTGGCTGTGACTAGGTCCCTCACTCCAGCTACTCAGCCAGGGCCCAGCAAGCCTGACTGGCTGTGACTAGGTCCCTCACTCCAACTACTCAGCCAGGGCCCAGCAAGCCTGACACTGACTGGCTGTGACTAGGTCCCTCACTCCAGCTACTCAGCCAGGGCCCAGCAAGTCTGACACTGACTGGCTGTGACTAGGTCCCTCACTCCAGCTACTCAGCCAGGGCCCAGCAAGTCTGACACTGACTGGCTGTGACTAGGTCCCTCACTCCAGCTACTCAGCCAGAGCCCAGCAAGTCTGACACTGACTGGCTGTGACTAGGTCCCTCACTCCAACTACTCAGCCAGGGCCCAGCAAGTCTGACACTGACTGGCTGTGACTAGGTCCCTCACTCCAGCTACTCAGCCAGGGCCCAGCAAGCCTGACACTGACTGGCTGTGACTAGGTCCCTCACTCCAGCTACTCAGCCAGAGCCCAGCAAGCGTGACACTGACTGGCTGTGACTAGGTCCCTCACTCCAGCTACTCAGCCAGGGCCCAGCAAGTGTGACACTGACTGGCTGTGACTAGGTCCCTCACTCCAACTACTCAGCCAGGGCCCAGCAAGCCTGACTGACTGGCTGTGACTAGGTCCCTCACTCCAGCTACTCAGCCAGGGCCCAGCAAGTGTGACACTGACTGGCTGTGACTAGGTCCCTCACTCCAGCTACTCAGCCAGGGCCCAGCAAGCCTGACACTGACTGGCTGTGACTAGGTCCCTCACTCCAGCTTCTCAGCCAGGGCCCAGCAAGCATGACACTGACTGGCTGTGACTAGGTCCCTCACTCCAGCTTCTCAGCCAGGGCCCAGCAAGTCTGACACTGACTGGCTGTGACTAGGTCCCTCACTCCAACTACTCAGCCAGGGCCCAGCAAGTCTGACACTGACTGGCTGTGACTAGGTCCCTCACTCCAGCTTCTCAGCCAGGGCCCAGCAAGTGTGACACTGACTGGCTGTGACTAGGTCCCTCACTCCAGCTACTCAGCCAGGGCCCAGCAAGCGTGACTTTCTCTTTTAGCTTAAACAGCCCTTGCTCTGGTGGGTGCCATGCCTTGTGTTAAATCAGAATCACATCCACAATCTTGCAGTCATTCTCAACTGCTGACGTTTTCCCTTCAGTCAGTGACAGCATCTTGTGAACACCACTCCTAATCTGCCGAGGGTGCAGATGAATTGTGGGCTGGGCTGGGGGGGCAAGGGGGGGGGGGGGGGGACAGGGGGTAGTCAAGGAACAGGGATGGATGGATGGATGGATGGTGTTTTACGGCCTATCAGCATTTGTAGGCTATGTAAGGCCATTAAGCATGAAAATCACTTAGCAGTTTTTAGTTAACACAAACCAAGTCACAGTGTCCCTAGTTATTCGCCTCTTACGAATCGCGTAGGGAGACGCGGTGGGTCAATTCTTACCCCAAACCCACAGGGGGACAAGGAACAGAGAAAAAGATGGATGTGAAAACTTGTGTTTTGCTCATATGTCTTTGATCTCTGTACTTGCAAGCTTCGAGCTTATTCAAAGTTTAACAGTTCTCTAAAATGAGCAAAATAATTTTATTCCAAATTATGATAGACACCAAGTCACACTCCTACATCATAAAACAACTTTCCACTTCAACATGCTCCTCGGCAGAAATTCAATCTTGATTCTGCATCTGATTCATCCCACCTGCTGAAACAGATGAAACAAAAACAAACAGCACTATGTTACACAGTGATAATTCTTTATTTCCATGATGATCAAATCATGAAGATATTGCCAGGTAGACATAAATTCTTCAGCTGGAGGGACTCCCGGGTCATCCCTCCCTGTACACAACACTGAAACTCCCGCCATGAAAGAGTAAAAACATGTGGTCCACATATCCCCAATAAAACTGCCAGGCACACTACATCAACCTCAATGCAAGCGAAAGATAAGAAATGAGGAGAGTAAATAGGACAGGCTGGCTATTTGTACAACAGTTTCTCCTCTTGTCTCTGCTGCTATCATTTCCCACAGACTCTGGCAATCATTGAAGGCTTGGAATAGCTCCATGGACTGCTGTGAATTACTCCCTAATGAAAAGCTGGACTATGAACTGAACAGTATTTTCTTTGCTTGGTTTGAACTCTGATTCTCCTCAACATGGACTCCAGTCTATGGGTATTCAGCAACCCAAACAACAGCGTAACTTAACACAGCACCTGCGGCCTTGAGAAGTGACGATCAAGTACCATCAGTTTGGTTCCAAACATGTTCCATATCTTTTTCTGAGAGTGAGACTCGAGTCTCACTACCAATTTATTCAATGTAATCCAAAAGTGAATAAATACTCTTTCAGCCACGGTAGCAAATCACAACTGTCAAAATGTGGCACATACCTCTTTAATTCAAACCACCAAAAAGCATGTCTTAATTTGAAGAAAACAAACCCACCAAATACATCAAACAAGTCTTCAAATCCATCATTGACACATCCAGCTATTTCTTTGAAAGCAAGCAATAAATGCACAAAAGAACAGCTGTCCTAACTTTCTTGAAACAACAATGAGAAAAAATGTGTTGAACATTAATGTTAAATCAAACATGAATGCTCAACAGTAATCTCCAAGACACTCATACTTTAGCATTGCAACCATGATTTATACTTTCACTTTATGTGCATGTCTTTGTGGAATTCTGTAGAAACAGCTTGAATCAATATCTAAATAATGCTTGAAGGATATATCTACATAAATATCTTCTCACTGCATCTAATATGTTCAGTTTTAGTGGTAGCTGGAATAATATTCACGGCTTGTTGACGGGTAAGTTGCAGTACTTATGCAAAAATCTCCCTCCAATCAACATTGATACCGAGATGGGTGGTCATGCCAGGTGTATGACAGCACAACCATGTAAACATTGCCAGAACAGAATAAGTCAACATCCTGTTTCCCTAATAATTTGATTTCTCTTCCACAATCAAACCAAAAAAACCACCATCAACAACAACACTTGAGAGCACTGTCAGGGAGGCTAGGTTGAATAGGTCAAGCTCTGTACAGGTAGCATCAGCTCCGAGTCTGGGACACTTGTAGACAGGATGAATGCATGGCAGGTGGACAGTCTGTGGTGCCACTTGACAAGTCCCTATCACAGACTTTGAGTTCTGACATTATTTCCAACACCAGGCCACCGGCACTGTGTCTGTCTCTCCCTGCTGCTGTCAGCTGGGGCACTCCGCAAGCTGCTGTCACTTCAGCTTTTCCCTCAGACTGACAGGAACGCCTAGTCCTCCAGTACATCTTCCAGGTTGATGTCCTGCAAGCACACAGCAAAGTGAACACGGTCAGAGCAGTGGAAGACTAGAGGCAGGCTGCAATACAGCAGTAAAACAGGGTTGCGGAGGCTAGCAAAAACTAAACTGGTTGGACACCCCATTTTTTTTGCAAGAAAGAAGAGGTTCTAACTTCAAGACCCCCACCCCTCCCCCCCTCAAAAAAAAAAGGTTTAGAATAATTCAATGGTACGAGACTTAGGTAAAGTATACACTGAAAATAATTGCAGTGGCAAAGAGCGACAGCAGCAACAACACTTGGGGGGAAATGTCTGCAAGAGAGAGGAAGTGTAATTATATCACATGATTTTTCTCCTTTGAAAAATTTTATCCAGATCATCAAATTCATCTTTTCAAAGCTGTACTTTACATTACAGAATTCCAAAGAAAAATAAAATAAAAAAGACAACACAAATTCATGGTTTCCACAAAACCTATGTCTACGATTCCAAACACAACACCAAGCCGCATTCATCACAGAGCCTCAAAGCTCAGCCACTACTTGCATGTCAAGTAGAGCAAGGGCTAGACAGTGCTTTCAGTGCTTTAGCACCCTTCAGCCATGCATTCAAGAAGCCATAAGCACATGCACGCACACACACACACACACACACACACACACACACACACACACACAACCATGCTAACAGTCATGCACACACACACAACCATGCTAACGCTCTTGCACTTGCACACACACACACACACACACACACACACACACACACACGCACACACACACACACACACCATGCTAACACTCATGCACACACACTCACACACATACACATACACACATGCGCACACACACGCACGCGCACACACACACACACACACACACACACACACATATACACACAGAGTAATAGAGTTGTCCACGACACATACACAGGTATGTTCAAAACAAAGATAATTCCACTCCAACAGGGAGATATGGCTCTGTACAACATCCAAGCATCACTCGGTACATCTTACATCGTGGACAGGATGAGCATAGCACACGGGTAACCCTGCTTACAAGCAGCATCTAAAGTTCAGGAGAGCAACATAAATTCATTCCATTGCAGACTACAGCATTTCGTCAGACAAACTGTTACCTAAAATCTCATGCTCTACACACAAGAGCATGCATTTATAAAAAGTCAATTCACACAAAACTTTTCTTTTCTATTTGGACAGAGCAAGCCAAAATATAATGGTCTTATTAGAGTACTGGTACTATAAGTTATGGTGACATATCTTGCATTTCAGTCTAGATTTAAAATAGTCTCTACTTTTTTCCCTGATGGTTGAAGTCAAGTGGCTGACAGTACACGAGTTCATTCAACTCTACATGTCATACTTAAATCCCCCCAAAATTTGGGGGGGGGGGGGGGGGGGGGGGAGGGGGTACATGCTGACAAGTCAGTAATGAATTATCTGAAACAAGTGCCAAACTAATGAGGCCAAACAAATAAATCATAATGGCTGACACTTGTGTGAGTAAAACAAAAACCAAACACCCCACACAACCAAACACAACAGGTGTAAGGCAACAAAGTTCACTTTGCCCAACAGACTACCTCATCACAACAGGAAAGATACGACGGCTGCAAGTAAAATGGAACAAATTGTCATTCTTGAAATCATCAATTATCAACATGTGTAATGGTAAATATTTTAAAAAACGGAAAAAGACAAACAAAATAGAAAGAAAGAAAATCATCAATGTGTCTACTGTGAGTGAGTGTATTATCACACCAAATTAGTCCAGCAAAGGAACTGTGCTACTGCCTCTACAAAACCACACAATGCCAAAATCCAGATGAATTCACACCCATGCATGCCACCCAGCATATCCAATGAGTAGGATTTTCCATTCACAGACCAAGGACATTTATTCACACACCTTTCAAATGTGTATGGGAGGGAGGGGTGGGGGGAGGGAGGGAGGGAGGGAGGGAGGGGTGGGGGGAGGGAGGGAGGGAGGGAGGGAGGGAGGGAGGGAGGGAGGGAGGGAGGGGGGGAGTGGGGGGGGAGGGAGGGAGGGAGGGATGAATGAAGGGAGGGATGGCAGGATGGAGGGATGGGTGGAGAAAGGGAGGGAGGGAGGGAGGGAGGGAGGGAGGGAGGGAGGGATGTCGACAGCCTATTAGCAAGTCAAGTCACTTTGCTACTCAACACCATGCGACGGCCAGTCAGCCATCATGCTTTCAACTTCTCTGCTGCTTACAATCTGCAAACACCAGCAGTCATGCTGCCTCAGAAAAACTCAGTCCACTAGAACATTCTGCCACTCGGCACCAAGCAACAGCAAAATCAGCTGTCATGCTTTCTTCTCAACTTTGTTCCATTCCAGCTCTTCTGCTACTCAGTTCCACACAACAGAAAGACTGTCTGCGATGCGGTGAGAGCCGAAGGTTAGGGTGGAAAATGGCAACTGAGGCGCAGAAGAACTCACGTCATCGTCAATGATCATGTACCCCCAATAGCGAATGACCTGCTTGACTTGCAGCACCTGACGATGGGGAAAGGCAGAGAGAGAGAAAGGGAGAGAGAGACTTGCAGTGCATTCAGTGACTGTCAGACACAAGAGGGGCTTGACAGAATAAACTCTGTCAGACACTACTATACTGATGACTCACTCTACGGACCACTGCATGCACAATGCAAGTGCCAGTGCTTCCACCCAAACACACATACCATTCTGCACAAGGAATACTTTTTGTCAGTTTTTCTTGCAGTAAATAACTACTTTCTAGCACACCTATATCTCAATCACTATAAGAGACCCCTCACTTCCTTGAGTCAACATCTGTGTAACTCTACAAGTTGGAATTTTAGAGAGACCCACACCACAACTATCATGGAAGAAATTTGCTCTGATCTTATTTCTGAACAATATTTTGTGTTGATTGCAAGTTCTCTTGCTAGTTCTTCTCCTCCACAGCATCATCAGAGCTTAGTGCTCCTTGCACCACTGTATGCAAGAGACAGACACTCTCGCCATCTGTAAGCTTAGACACGGCTCCACCACATTTACCAAGAGACCTCATACCAGACAGCATGCACCGAACTACGATGTAAACAATCACCGACCAGGGTGCGCTTGGAGCATGCCGGCCTCCACAGAGGCAGCCTCGGCGGTGGAAATTACCAGCGTACAGCTGCATACAAAGATCAGCGACGGCGTCTAGGATTTCATAACACTGATGTGATGAAACATGGCAATGTAGAGATTTAAATGGACGAAACTTTCAAATTCAAGTCGACAACCATGGGGTGGGCCAGGCAGCACTGTGGCAGGAGAGACAGAAAGCGGCTGGAGTGGCGGCCTGTGTATTTCAAGACGTTCCACTAACATGAGAAGGTTAGCTCATTTTAAGGCTTACAGGACAAGCAGCCATGGCCAATATGGCCTGTCCAATTTAGGACACTGTTTAGCGAACAAGTGAAGGGTAGTTCATTTGAACTTGTATAGCGGTCCATGAGGGTAGGATCGCACATGCTGGTCTACAGCTATGACCCATATAATTACTCTTTACGATTCAGATTCTAAAAGTAGATGACAGATGACCTCCAAAATTTATTGGATTGTTCCTTGGGTGAAGAAACCCTTACCTTCTACCAAATGTGTTCAATATCCATTGTGAAAGTTATTTTGCACACAGAATAACGAACCAAGCAACCTTAACAAAATCATAACCCCCTTAGCAGAGGTAAAAAGAGATCCCCACTCTGATTGAAAAGGGCAGTCAAGACTTTCCTTCTGGACAGTCACAAGAGAATCAATTGCCCAAGCAGACTTTATTAGCCTACTTCTCCAGGGAGACATTACCTGTCTGGGGTTAAAAATACCCCCCCCCCCCCCCCTCGAAAAAGGCCACATTTGGCTATGCCTCTATAGAGGTTCACGTGTTAAAGCCTAGAAGTACTTAGACCACATGGGGTTAGTGAGAAACAATGCCAGGACTTGATACAAGTCCAGGAGGCCGTTTAGGTCAACCAGGTGAGAAGACAAGCTACAAGCCAGTCACCATGCAAAAACCCCTCTCTCTCTTACCTCCTCCTCCTCCTCCATCCCTCCGGCTGCCTACAAAGCAAAGTGAGGGCATGAGGCCAGGTCAAAGGTGAAGGTCACATAATCTAGGAGCTGGCCCTGACTGGGTCACTTCAAGGACATGACCAATAAACAGTGCAACACAAATCAAGGTGAAGATCACAGAATCTAGGGGTGAGGCTGTCTGGGTCACATGACGAATAGGGCAACACAAATCAAGGTGGAGGAGCAGTCATGATGAACAAACAGGCTGCAGTAAACTGCATGGGTGTGTATGGTACCAGTTGTGTGTGTGTGGGGGGGGTGGGGGGGGTGGGAGTGGGAGTGGGGGGGGGGGGGGGGGGTGGGGGGGGTTGGGGGTGAGGGGTGGGGTGGAGGGTATAATAACAAATTGACAGCAGCAGACAATACTGAGAGTACCTTGGCCATTTTGCCCTCTGCTAGACTGACACCTGAAGCAACAAGAGGACCTTTGCCTCTAACATTCCAGCGAGGATGACTTGTCAGCTCCAACATCACTCAAGCAAGGAAGGGGAAACTCTCCCACTGAGTGCTTGCCATGTCTGACTGCCTACCCCCATAAACCTCTTTTCTCACACAAGGAATGTGTAGGTGAAGTTTTCATACATAGCCCTGATGAGGAATGACACAAAACTAATTGAAACAGAACAAAATAATCAATATCCCAATGACAGCTTCTTTAGAGAATTTGTGAAATGACAAGATGTGACCAAGTTTCCAATCATTAGACAAGAACAAGGCAGGCTCTGATGACTGATGGTTTATGCAGACAGACAGGGAGAATGAGGGATGAGGAGAAAGAAGAACAAGAAGGGCAAAGCCCATACGACTCACATGCTTGACCTTGACCTTTATATGACCTTGACCTTCAGGTGACCTTCAAGGTCAAGGTCAAACAACTAAACCTACCAATGACATCATACACAAAGAAATGCTTTACACATTTTTCCTACCAAAATACATGTGACCTTGACCCAAGGACAAGGTCATCCAAGGTCATGCAACACAAAGCTGTTAATTCAAGACATAGGAAGCACAATGGTGCTTATTGGCACTTTCTACCATGAGATATAGTCACTTTTAGTGGTTCACTACCCCATTTTGGTCACATTTCATAAGGGTCAAAGTGACCTTGACCTTGATGATATGTGAACAAATGTGTCTCATGATGAAAGTATAACATGTGCCCCACATAATTATTAAGTTTGAAACAGTTATCTTCCATAGTTCAGGGTCAAGGTCACTTCAAAATATGTATACAATCCAACTTTGAAGAGCTCCTGTGACCTTGACCTTGAAGCAAGGTCAACCAAACTGGTATCAAAAGATAGGGCTTGCTTTGACCTATATACCACTTGTAGCTAAGGTCGCCATTCTCAATAACGTGGGAGAAAATTGGGAAAATGTGAAAAATGACTGTTTTTGAGACCACATTTATGGCTCCTGTGACCTTGACCTTGAAGCAAGGTCAAGTCACTATGTATGTTTTTTGAGGCCTTGTCATCATACACCATCATGCCACATTTGGTGTTGATAGACTTAATAGTCTCCGAGAAAAATCCAACGTTTAAGTTTTTTACGCCCGGACGGACGCCCGGACGGACGGACGGACGGACGAAACGGCTGAGTACATAGACTCACTTTTGCTTCGCATGTGAGTCAAAAATGCACATTAATCATGAAAAATTAAAATGTGAAAGAATTTATAAAGTATTGATAAAAAACACTGAAGCAAAACAGTACATAAAACAAGTGCTCTGTTTTTGAAAGAAATAATACGCACAGTTTTATAAGAATTAAATGAAATACAAACATGAATAAAAACCCTCAGAGATGTGTATACAATTACAATCATCAAACACCCACAAAACACAAGCTTTCTGTGCAAGATGGCATGGCAGGGCACCTGTCACCACCACAACCACCACCAACGCCACAGGGCAACACCCCGCGCCGTGCCACCCATTACAACTTCACACCACATCACACGACACTACACCACACCACAGAACTTCACATCACACCAAAGCACACCAAAGCAGCACGGGCCACACTACACCACACTACACCACACCACACCACATCACACCAAAGCAGCTCAGAGCACGCCACACCACGACAGGCATGTCTGCAGACACTAGCGCCGGCGCTCACCGAGGTGTCGATGTTGTCGTCAATGTCCAGGTTGTCCAGGTCCAGCTCCAGCTCCTTCTCTATCTCCTCCACAGACTTCTGGGTGGAGTCGGAGGCAGGGGCGGCCTTGGCTGTGGGGGGAGGGGCTGCTGCTGCTGCTGGTGGTGGTGATGAGACAGGGGGGGTGGGGACGGATGCTTTGGGGACAGCAGCTGGGGACTTGGGTGCAGGCTGTAAGAGAGACAAATCGATGCAAGACCCTTGGCAATTGGGCAATCTTTCTAGGCCTATTTTACTGGGCCAATCTTTCAAGGCCTCTTTTACAGGGCCAATCTTTCAAGGCATCTTTTACAGGGCCAATCTTTCAAGGCCTCTTTACAAGGCCAATCTTTCAAGGCATATTTAACAAGGCTAATCTTTCAATGCCTATTTTTCAAGGCCTATCATTTAAGGCCAACTTTTCAATGTCTATTTTACAAGGTCAATCTTTCAAGGCCTATTTTACAGGGCCAATCTTTCAAGGTCTCTTTTACAAGGCTAATCTTTCAAGGCATATTTTTCAAGGCCTATCAATTAAGGCCAACTTTTCAATGTCTATTTTACAAGGTCAATCTTTCAAGGCCTATTTTCACAAGGGAAATCTTTCAAGGCCTATTTTACAAGACCAGCCTTTCAAGATCCATTTCACAAGGCCAATAGGTCAAGGTCTTTTTTACAAGACAAATCTTTCATGGCATGTTTTTACAAGGGCAATCTTTCAAGGTCTATTTTACAAGGCCAATTTTTCAAGGCTTATTTTTTCAAGGTCTGTTATTCAAGGCCTATAATTCCAGGCCAATCTTTCAAAGCCTATAATTCAAGGCCAATCTTTCAAGGCCTATTTTACAAGGCCAATCTTTCAAGGCTGTTAGGAAGTAGGGACACCAAAAGCACAGGACACAAGTTACAGATCCAAGTTGTCTGCTAGAACAAAGACAACCTTTTTACATGAAATAAAGGGTCAAACAGAGTGAAGAGGTGCACTTTTATAATTAATCACTAGTTTTCATTAAGT
>JAWQFJ010004683.1:0-10065 GCA_034096865.1 Theodoxus fluviatilis | reverse complement strand
AGAGAGAGAGAGAGAGAGGGGGGGGGGGGGGGGGGGGAGAGAAAGGGAGAGAAAGAGTCGGAGAGCCAATGAACAACTGTGCTTGAGTGAAAATTCCTTTAAATGGTTGATTAACAGAAAAAAAATCTTCCTTTGCACACATGGGTAATTTTTTCTTTTTCAAAGCCCCATTTCAGATTTATCAACTGCAATCAAACCCCCACAAAAAACCAGTATCAGACAATCCATTGGCACCAAATAAATCTTAAAATGTTACAGACAAGTTTTGCATTTAGCTACTAGACAACTACATGTTGAACACTGTTTACTCTTAGACTAATAATGTTAGAACTGAAAAATGTAATACAAGCACCTTAGGAAAACAGCAAAACAAACAAAACAAAAACAATCTGGTTAGTCTTGTATGTCATTCAAGAGGTCCAAGAACAGGACACATTTCAAAACAACTTGCAACTAAATGCACAGGCTCTAGTATAGTCCACTCGTCTTGGGCACAATCAAAAATGCAAATTACTCAACAAGACAGTAACTGCAATTATCAACTCAAAGGTTCATGCACAAGAGTTTCAAACAGACAACATGACATCATTGGCAACCTTTCCTCACCAATCTTTGTAATATGGTTATTCTGCAGAAGCAGGGTAGAAAGCTGGGGGAGACTGGAAAGAGCACACGCCATATAAAGATGCACAGATTGCCCTTGGATGATAGAATGAAGTCCAAACAACCTCCAAAACAAATAGCATTACGTGAAGCTGGCTTATTTCATTGGTTGGAGGTTGCTGAGAAGGGTAGTCAAGGTAGTTAGATTTGGTTTGGTATGGCATGGCATGGCATGGCATGACATGGTAATTTGCTGTATGGTATACAGAATGCTTTGGTACAGTTTGGTACAGTATGCTTTGGTTTGGTCTACTTAGGTTTGCTGGTTCGTTGGCTGTTTCATAATTGCTGCCAGTGTAATAATGATAACGATGATAGTATTGATGATGACGGCGACCACAACAACAATGATAATGATGATGATAATAGTTTTATTTCTTGCTCACATACATGAGAATTCCTTGTGGGGACTTTTACCCCCAGTCACTGCGCAGCGCCCAGTTACCAGTGGTAGGGGAGGCAATGCAGGTCAAGCAGCTTTGCCCAAGGATGCAACTTTAGGATCTGTGCAGAGCTGAGCACCGCACCAGCTAGCTGGAAGGTGAGTGCCTTAACCACTGCACTACTCCAGCCCCTATGTTTTCATTTCATTTAGCTACTACTGCTTTGCAAAATGTACAATTCATGTTCACAATTACCGAACAGCAGATCTAATCAAGCGTTCAATAACAACAACTTTTCTGGCAAACAATTCAAGAAAACTGATTTGAGGTTTGCGGTGCCTTGGAATGGTATGTGTTCTCAAGATTCAATTATCTCTTTTTACCTCCTTTGTTTAGGTTTCCTTTTTATTGAAGTTTCACACACTTAGTTGGTCTTGTCTTCTGATTATTGCCTCTTATTCTTATTCATGCTTGATGGTTATGTACATGACTTAGATGTGTAACAAACTGATTTTAACTTTTTATTCTTGTCAATATGCTACAATGATCAGGCAAATTAATGTCTATAATTCTTTGTCTTTTCACTCATGTAAATAACTTTGTTTTAATTTGTAATGTACATATGTATTGTCCTTCATGTCATTTGTGTATGCACATGGTGGATCAAGCAAATTCTGCTATAGCAGTAATAAAGATGGATTGTATTGTACTGTATTGCATTGTACTGTATTGCATTGTACTGTATTGCATTGTACTGTATGGTATCATGGCAGTGGAACTTGAGCTGCAACGTCATTGAACACGAAGCAAGCCAAGTCCCACATTCAGCCAGATTTGCTCAGTGTCCCCCTCATCAGCCGGTTCCTCTGGCTGCTGGACTTTCTGGTCGATCAGGGTTTGACACAACTTCTCAGAACTGCTTGCCCAAGAGCAAAATCTACTACCTCGAAAAATGTTTGCCCCACCACAGCAATCACACTGGTCAAATGAATATCAGTGTCTCTTACTTTTAAAATGTGTATAGCACTGAGCATGTATACAACAACACTATGCTTGCTGGTAATGTGGGAGACTACTTTCATCCCTTAAATTTAAAATGGTGCACAGAAGAAAATTTGGTTGCTTCTTCGGGCAAGTTTAGATTGACTTTTCCTTGCCCAAAGAGTACAGTTGGCTGCTCTGGGCAATCAGGCTATTGTTTGTGTGGGACCCTGGCCTTTTCCAATAGCTCAGCCAGGAGCAGCACTAAGCAGTGAAAGTGCTATTTGCGAGCTCTGGGATTGTATCAGGTTATTAAAACAAAAAAATTTAAACAACAGAAAAAGGGGTGTCCCATTAAATAGCTTAGCTATATCAAATAATAGTAACTTACATGTGCAGGTTTTCTATGATGGAGATATTGTTGGAATCAAGGGAAAGATATTTCAGCTCCTGAAAAAAAGCAAAGTATAAAACACTCATGAATACCAGTACCAATTAATTCAAAAATGCATTAGGTGCAAAGAAAGTGAATTGAAACAATTTCATGAAAACTCTTGTTTGAGAGAACACACCTTTTTGTTCATACAGCTTGTAAGAAGTTGTTCATAAGAGAACTACATACGGCTGGAGCCGCTCAATGCCCCCATCTTCAGCTGGAGCCCCTGACTATGGAGCTTTGGGGCCTACTCCAGTAGCTCAGCCAGATGCGGCCCCAAGCAGCCAGTCTGGCCACATCGGATCATCAGTCTGTCAACCCGACCTCTTGTTACCAATTTATATTACCGATGATGGAAGTGGACTTGAATAAGTACAATAACTGGTGCTAATTACTAATATGACAATAATGATAAGAAAACTTTCTCACAGGTGATAAAGGTTTCATTGGAAATGGATCCTGCTAAAAACTTGACTTTGTATCTTCTTTTTCCCCCAATTTAGTCAAGAAATCTTTCTCACCTTGTTATTCAGCAGCCTGGGGATAGTTGCCAGATAGTTACAGGACAAGTCCAGGTGTTTCACTTTGGTAAACTGAAAAAATTGAAGAATTTTCCAATGACAGAAAGAGAGGCAATGCTGAAGTGATGATTGGGGAACAGTAATGTTGCAGTGATGATTGAGGAATATTAATGCTTAAGTGATGATTGGGGAACAGTAATGTTGCAGTGATGATTGGGGAACAGTAATGTTGTAGTGATGATTGGGGAACAGTAATATTGCAGTGATGATTGTGGAACAGTAATGTTGTAGTGATGATTACGGAACAGTAATATTGCAGTGATGATTGTGGAACAGTAATGTTGTAGTGATGATTGTGGAACAGTAATGTTGTAGTGATGATTGGGGAACAGTAATGTTGCAGTGATGATTGGGGAACAGTAATGTTGTAGTGATGATTGTGGAACAGTAATGTTGTAGTGATGATTGTGGAACAGTAATGTTGCAGTGATGATTGTGGAACAGTAATGTTGTAGTGATGATAGGGGAACTGGAGCACAAGTACAGTGACTAGTAAGAAAAATAATATTGAAAATCTCGTGCTATGCTCAAAGGTAACATATTAAGTGCTGTAAATTACTTCAGTGACCTTCAAAAGATGTTCAAAAAGGGTGCTAAAAAAAAGTAAAAGAATTTTTAAAACGTCACTGTTGGAAAAAGCACAAGCAGTTTATTTATACAAACATTTTGCATTTGAGAAAAAGTGCATTATTATTTATTTTCAAATGCCATAATGTGAAGCGTAAAGTATGAAAAAGCATTCATGACAGCTTGGAGACCAAACAGTCAGCCATCATCAATGTGCATAGACTAAGTCTCATATTTTCAACAGAGAATTCTGTTATTTCATTTTTCTTCTTTTTCAACTTTTTTTAAAGACTTATTTTTTTAAAGACCCATGACATAACTTTGTATTTTGACAAATCTGGCACTGAGCTGCTTCAACCCTGCGGCACACTCAATGACAAGAAGGCCACAGGCAGATGATTTTCCTCTTCCTTTCCATGACAGTCCTCTTCATTTTCTATTCCTTTTCTCCTCCACGTCCTTATTTTCTACAAGCAAGTGAAATTATATATAAAAATCCACACCCACAATTCAGTTGTGATTTGAAAAAAACACATTCATTCCCTTACCTTCTCAAAGTTCTTGAAGTCAGTCAAACCTTGATAGGGCAGTTTAACCTTGGTGACTCTCTGGTACTCCAAAGTTCCACAAGTCTCCAACTAAAAGAAAACAGAGGTATGATCAGTTGATACAACATAAGGCAAAATAATTAGATATGTGACCTGTTTTCACGAACGGAGTCTTAAATCTCGAGCAGCAAAAATGCAGGAGAGGCTGACAAAGGTGATAATGGTGGATTTTGTGCATTTGACGTTTTGGCAAAACTGAATCCTATAGTATATGCACTTAATTTTGAGAATTGACTGTTGGAAAGTTTCTTTTTAGCTTCAAAAGCACCAAAAATTGCACTTTATTGCACTTACCCATTAGCAGAAAAAGATTTGCTTTGTCTCAATTAGCCCATTGTCGCCGGTCATTTTCCTCCGGTAACCATAAATAGATGCTATGATGTTATATAGGGAAAGAAATAGATTTTCTCTATCAACCTGCCAAATTTTGAGCTGATGCATGCACTATAATGGCCCGTTGCTAAGGAAAAACTGTGGATAAAGTTGTTAAATCTTTGACAGTTAATTTCTCAGAATAGCCGTCAGCACACCTCCTCTCTTTGAGTGAGCATAACTTGAACAGTTTTTGGAGTAGAAGTTTGATTTTTATATCAAATGACAGATACATTTTTGCAGATTTTGAAAAAATAAATATCTCTAAATTTCATTTCAGCAAGTTAAGATTCAGTAAGTCAGTTTGTGAAAACGGGTTACATATATCGTTGTGGTTATACTTATGGCCAACAACAACAAAAGAAAAAGGGGGGAGGGGGGGCAGAGAGGAGAGCGAGAGAGAGACAGAGAGAGAGAGAGAGAGAGAGAGATAGAGAGAGAGAGAGAGAACGAACGAACGAACGAACGGTTTATTTTTGTTAGGCCACCGGCCCATCACAACACAATTACACATAATATGCCTCTTCGGCCATAGCAATAGAAACAGCTTCTTTTCTTCTTTTGAATGCATAATATAAATACGTTGCAACCGCTCGTACTGCCTTAGGCTCCTCCAGCGACAGGAGTACCTTAACATCAAAGGCATATGTATTCGTCGTCAACTTGCATATATACATTCGTCTGAGATCTTCATAGGCAGGACATTCAAGTAACAAATGCTGTTCATTTTCGTCTGTTTCATAGCATGATGGACATAAGTAAGCATTATCAGCTCGCTCCGTAGAAAATCTGTATTTATGCGTGAACAGATCGCTGAATCCCATCCTAAAAATAACATAAACATCTCGAAAAACTTTTTTATCTAATATATACAAATATTTATCTCTTTTCAATTCTGTCTTAAAGGATCTGTACAGTTCATATCTACCACTCGCTGATATTGAAACTGTCCATACATTCATGTACTCAGTGATAAGGCGCTTTCTGAACTCGAGCAAGAACTCTGTCTCATTCCGCACATTCTGATTACGCCATACATCAGCAAAATCATATCTATACAATACTTCTTTTATTTTGTCAACCCAGTTTCCATTATTTCCCGAGATGAGCATCATCTTGTAAACTTTGTTAGGGTATCTAGTTGCCTCCATCTTAAGTACACGCAACCAGTACTTAATAGCCCGTAAAGTTGCATTGATATACAGTGGGTATCTTCCGATTTCACCATACGTCATCAAGTTAGGAGCTTGTACAGGAACATTGAGAAATCTTTTCATAGCTTGTAGGTGTACAGATTCTATTTCCGAACAGTTGTACAGTCCCCACAGTTCTGATGTATACAAAAGTACCGGCTGTATCTGGGAAGTGAACATTTTGAAATACACATCTGGTGACACATTTCCTAATTTTTGTAGACACTTAGTCAGTTGAATCATGCCAGCTTTTGCTCTAAGTACAAGATCAGACTGTAAAATACTAAAGGACAGTCTCGAAGTGAACAGTGCTCCAAGATATCTGTACTCATTCACAGTCTCAATTCTTTCCGTCCCCAGATACCACTTCTCATGACCTGCCAGATAACCACCATTTCGGAAAACAATGACCTTTGTTTTTTGTTGGTTTACATCCAGACCAACTGTGTCTGAAGCTTTTTTGAGACTGTTCAATTGGTTTTGCAGACCAACGACGGTGTCCGATACAAGAACTATATCATCTGCGAACAGTAACAGATATATAATCGTAGCATCAGGCATAAGCTGAATACCATGTTTACCATGTTTGGTTACAATCTTAGCCACATAGTTCACTACAAGAGAAAAAAGTATCGGACTCATTTTACATCCTTGCTTTAATCCCTTGGTATATGCAAATGAGTCGCTGTAGCGACCGTTGCACCTTACACTGCTTTGAACATCAAAATACATTGCTTGGATCATCTGGAGTAGTCTCCCTTTCATCCCATAACCCCGAAGAATTTGCCAAAGTACATTTCTATTTATACTATCGAAAGCTTTCTTAAAATCCACAAAAACAGCATACAGTTTTCTATGCCTTGACAGATATCTATTGATAACTGAGTGAAGAACAAAAATATTGTCCATCGTCGAATAACCTTTTCTGAAACCTGCTTGTTCCTCTCCAATTAGACCATTACTTTCCGCCCAGTCTTGTAACCTGTCAGTGACCACTGAAGTGAATACTTTACTAAAAATACTTGTGATTGAAATTCCCCTATAATTATCTTTGATAGCGGGGTCTCCTCTTTTGTAGATTGGTAAGATAGTTGATTTCGTCCAAATATTTGGAAAACACTTTTTGGCAAGCATATTATTGAAAAGCTGAGCAATGATTGTTATGAGTCTCTGAGGTGTACACTTGAGCATTTCTGCCAATATTTTGTCCTCCCCTGAAACCTTCCTATTCTTCAGTTTATCTATTGCACATCTAACCTCTTCCTTAGTTATTTCACAATCAAGGGGTGACAACTCATCTGATGCTAATATGAGTACACTGTAATCAATATCAGTTTGCTGTTGCTGTTCAGCTAAAGCATGGCTATACATTTCAGAAAAATAATCTTTCCATTCTTCACATGATATACTACAATACATAGCAGATCTAAGGTTAAGCTTTCTCACCTGTTTCCAGAACAGGGAAGGGTCTTTAATACTATCTTCTAGACTAGTAAGAGCATTCATTCTATACGACTCTTTCTTTGACTTTAGCAAAGACTTGTACTCTTTTCTTCTTTGCCTATACGATTCTTTATCACACGTTGCCAATGTGCGGCTGTATCTGCGTAGTAAAGAGCGTAACAGATTCTTGCTTGCCCTACACTCCCTGTCGAACCACGGCTGGCCGTGTCTTGCTCTCCCACACACAATTGATTTCTTCAAAGGTTCTGCAGCACTCACATAGCAATTTGTAATTGCCTCTGCCGCAGCGTTTACATCCATATCATCATCTAACAATCTCTCCAATCCTTCTACCCCACTTTGTAAATTGTTTTTAAACTCCTCACTTGATGCCTCTTCCCAAACGAATTTTTCAATAACAAAAACTTCTCTTACATCATTTGTAATACTGCTTTTACACTTCAAACATAGTTCCATGCACAAATGGGACGATAAGACATTTTCTTTTACATTAAGTGATGCACAAATGGGAAACAAATCACCGGAAACAAGAAAGTAGTCTATCACACTGTTGCCAGTACTTGACATGTAGGTAAATTTGCCATCTAAATCACCAGATATGTTCCCGTTCAATATCCACAGATCGAAACCGGCACAAACTGTCAATAATTCAGTACCAAAATCATTTACTGCGCTGTCCTGGGAGCAACGTGAATCGACAAGCAAATCACGCATACTGTCCGAAATATTAGTGTGTCCTATATCGTGATTACCCGTGCGAGCATTGAAGTCGCCGCACACAATCAAGGAACAATATGGGAAAGTCACTGTTAGCTGCATCAAACACTGCTGAAGCACTGAAATTCCATTTGTCTCTCCTGATTGACTATAGTACGGAGAACCGGCAGGCGGAACATATACACATAGCAATATCACGTCCCTGTCTGACATAAACAGTTGATTGTTAAATCTGAAAGCCAGCATGAAATCATAATCTACTTCAATTTGTTCAACAAACTGAGCTATGCAGTGCTTGATCAAACACACGACACCACCCGATCTACGACCCTTCTCAGATAATTTTCGGGCTGGCGACACAAAACATCTGAAACAGTTTTCAATACTATCAATTTTAACATATTCAACAAAGGTTTCTACTAAACATACAAACTCAAATTTCTGAATATAAGGAAGAAAGTCAGGGTCATCAAATTTCTGCAAAATCCCATTAATGTTCCATGAGAGAAAGTTGCAAATACCTGCCGGCAACTCAGTTGTAACAGCGCCTCGGCCACGGTCCTAGGCGAGTACCGTGTGTCCGTCTGGGATCCAGACCTAGTAGTGGATCGCGTCTGGATACGGTGGCGTCCCACTTGTCGCCCTGGTACCACGTGCAGCTGACCTCCCTTGAAGTAAGCATGGTTTCCCGCTTCTCGCGCCTCCTGAAGTTGTCGGCGCTGCTGGTCGGTCCTGTCAGTCGATACGCCGATCCCCTTGTCCTTCAGCTGGGCTCTGTCATCCGAGGATGTCGTACTTGTGCGCGCTTCTGTTGAGGCAGGCGATCAGAGGACGAGACTTGCCCGGCGATGATTTTCCGATTCGGTGAGCTCTTCTTATGTCTCTTCGTTCCAAGCTGCCAGGTAGAACATCATTCACAGTGTCTAGAAACTTAACTCTGTGTCTTGAAATGTTCATTCTCCTGTTCCGGAACATTGTATAGGATTATGTTATCTCTCGCGTGCACGTCTTTCCTGATCTTCCAGCTTCTCCTCTGCTCTATTCGCTCTAGCTGTCATTTCCGCCAACTTGTCACCGAGGTGGTCAAGGTAATCCTCCTGAGCTATTAGCTTGTCATTCATGTCGTTAACCTCCTTCTTCATCTCCTCCAACTTCCCTTCTAGACGTTGCACACAGCCTCTCAGAGTTTTCATTTCCTCCAAGACCGTTGCCGTTGCCTTTTGCTGCCTTCTGTCCCAGTCTTCATTCAGTGCCTTCAGCCGCCCTTCTTCCAGATCCCTACTACTTCTCCGAATCGAGGTGGTTGGGGGGGCCCGAGCGTTTTTCATTACCCACATTTCCCGACCGAGAGATCAGGAGGAGAAGCGAGAGATCAGCGCATCGGGACTGCACGGCACTGGACGACCTCCTCACTCCGCAGACAGACAGAAAAGATGGCACCCACTACCTACCACAAGTCTGAGCCGACGAATCTCAGTAGCGCAGTGCCCAAACCCGGACAGCGCAAGCGTTCGCGGAAAAGCAGGGCATGTCACGGGTTTCCCCGCCTGAACGGCAGTGAAGTTCACATGCCTACCGTAGCCTCAGCACGATAACCAGCGCCCGTTCAAGATCATCACGCAGCTCCCACGTACGTCAGAACCAAGCCACGATGCGCCCACGTGGCAAAAAAGCATAGCACAACTCAGCACTCCCGTTCAGCGCCCCCGAGTCCGAGTTCACTGACTGGCCCATGAGGCACCCCGTGCAGCGACGCCGTGCATCAATGGCCTAATTCTCCAGCCGCTGGTCACAGTTTCTAAGGTCAACCCCCATCTCAGTGCATGTATAATTCCACAACACTGACATTTGAGGAAACGCACCTACAACACCCACAGCAAATTCCAAACCAACAAACAACCCAACAAACAAAAAACACAACAGCTGTTGTACTCAGTACCGTTCACGGTTCGCTCCTAGTGAAGACAGCCCTATACAGGATAAACGTTATCGCGTGCCCCCGTTTTTCAAGTTCAAGTTCAACTAGGCTCATTCCAACACTCACCATCAAAACCGCACGAAAACCAAGAACAACAGATTACAAAATACAGCCGCAATGCT
>JAWQFJ010004682.1:0-19197 GCA_034096865.1 Theodoxus fluviatilis | reverse complement strand
ATAAGTTATACTGCATTCCAACAGAAGAATAAAGATAAGACACACTCTCATGTTTCACTAAGAGTTGAGTCATAAACCAACGCAAGGCAAAGGATTACTCATACCCCCATTGAAGTTCGTTTATCAAAACGCCCACATTCAAGAAGTATCGCTATGTCCATATCAAATTATCCCACAATATCCATTTCGCAAGTGATCAAAATGGCACACTGTTCTGAAATGCACGGAAAGAATGCTGCGAAACGCGTTCGTCACCATAAGCAGACTATATAGATTTGTTTCGTGATCAGTGGTTCAGTTTCTGTAGCGTAAGACCTGCGGCGTCTCAGCTAACGTCAGTTGTCAGAAGCTGCTTCAGAGAGCACTTTCTCAACGTCACTTAGGCAGCGATATGTCCCATACCGAGTCATCATAGTGGCCCGTCTTGCCATTCACCGTGCTCGTTGTTGGCTGCATACACAACTTCTGTGTGCGTCTTGTCCTGGTTGAGGAGCCTGAGCACCAGGAGTTCCGGGGTCGCATGGTGGATCATGCCTTGGTCCTGCCCTTCCTCTTCTTCCACATCCACGACGAGCTTTTTTTTTAACGATCTCATCGAAAGAATGTGTTTTTATTAAAGTTAGTCAAGCTACTTTTAAATGAATTCGGTGAACATGTATTCCGATGTAACAGAAATCGTCAAAGAATTTTGACGCGAGGCATGGAACTTAGAAGTGTACAGCGCATCTTTTTGAGAGTGCCAGGGTTTGGCTGTCTTACTTTGACAGGACCGTGACGATTCACAGTGCTGCTAAACGATTCTGATTTCCACATCACAGTCATCTCACGAGCGGCCTTTTGCCAGAACAGCTCAATTTACGTCCTCATTTGCTGATAACTGCAATCGCAGGCGGAGGAGTGTCTGGTTTAAATGACTGCCTTTATCAAAAATGAAATTATTTGTTTTTACGCGGAGGGCTGTCTCTTATCGCACGGACACGGACGCGATAGCAGCCGTCTCCTGCAGCGCTGGCTGTCACTCCAGACGCCTGCAGGGCGGCCATCAACAACGACTGCAAGCTCCCCAGTCCCCCACGATGTCCCGTCCCTCACTCAGCTTCGGTTAATGGCGGTCGGAAGTGCATCAAAAACCACACAGCTCTTAACGCTGTAAGTTATGACGCATGCATCATGTGACTCCGGGCTTGCAAAGTGAGGCAAACTGGACAGTGATGATGTCTGTTACCATTTCGTGAAGCCTTGTATTCTTCTTGGTCGTCTTTCCCATTCGAGTCTGTTATGAGCCCGTCTTCCGCATCACTATGCCCTGTTGCCCTACACCGCATCACTACGTACTGTTGCCCTACACTGCATCACTACGCCATGTTGCCCTACACTGCATCACTACGCCATGTTGCCCTACACTGCATCACTACGTACTGTTGCCCTACACCGCATTACTACGCTCTGTTGCCCTACACTGCATCACTACGCCATGTTGCCCTACACTGCATCACTACGCTCTGTTGCCCTACACTGCATCACTACGCCCTGTTGCCCTACACTGCATCACTACGCTCTGTTGCCCTACACTGCATCACTACGCCATGTTGCCCTACACCGCATCACTACGCCCTGTTGCCCTACACCGCATCACTACGCCATGTTGCCCTACACTGCATCACTACGCCCTGTTGCCCTACACCGCATCACTACGCCATGTTGCCCTACACCGCATCACTACGCTCTGTTGCCCTACACTGCATCACTACGCCATGTTGCCCTACACTGCATCACTACGCCCTGTTGCCCTACACCGCATCACTACGCCCTGTTGCCCTACACCGCATCACTACGCCATGTTGCCCTACACTGCATCACTACGCCCTGTTGCCCTACACTGCATCACTACGCCCTGTTGCCCTACACTGCATCACTACGCTCTGTTGCCCTACACTGCATCACTACGCCCTGTTGCCCTACACCGCATCACTACGCCCTGTTGCCCTACACTGCATCACTACGCCCTGTTGCCCTACACTGCATCACTACGCCCTGTTGCCCTACACCGCATCACTACGCCCTGTTGCCCTACACTGCATCACTACGCCATGTTGCCCTACACTGCATCACTACGCCCTGTTGCCCTACACCGCATCACTACGCCCTGTTGCCCTACACTGCATCACTACGCCATGTTGCCCTACACTGCATCACTACGCCCTGTTGCCCTACACTGCATCACTACGCCCTGTTGCCCTACACTGCATCACTACGCCCTGTTGCCCTACACTGCATCACTACGCCATGTTGCCCTACACTGCATCACTACGCCCTGTTGCCCTACACTGCATCACTACGCCCTGTTGCCCTACACTGCATCACTACGCCCTGTTGCCCTACACCGCATCACTACGCTCTGTTGCCCTACACTGCATCACTACGCCCTGTTGCCCTACACTGCATCACTACGCTCTGTTGCCCTACACTGCATCACTACGCCATGTTGCCCTACACCGCATCACTACGCCCTGTTGCCCTACACCGCATCACTACGCCATGTTGCCCTACACCGCATCACTACGTACTGTTGCCCTACACTGCATCACTACGCCCTGTTGCCCTACACTGCAGCACTACGCCCTGTTGCCCTACACTGCATCACTACGCCATGTTGCCCTACACCGCATCACTACGTACTGTTGCCCTACACTGCATCACTACGCTCTGTTGCCCTACACTGCATCACTACGCCATGTTGCCCTACACTGCATCACTACGTACTGTTGCCCTACACTGCATCACTACGCTCTGTTGCCCTACACTGCATCACTACGCCATGTTGCCCTACACTGCATCACTACGCTCTGTTGCCCTACACTGCATCACTATGCCATGTTGCCCTACACTGCATCACTACGCCATGTTGCCCTACACTGCATCACTACGCCATGTTGCCCTACACCGCATCACTACGCCCTGTTGCCCTACACCGCATCACTACGCTCTGTTGCCCTACACTGCATCACTACGCCCTGTTGCCCTACACTGCATCACTACGCCATGTTGCCCTACACCGCATCACTACGCCATGTTGCCCTACACCGCATCACTACGCCCTGTTGCCCTACACCGCATCACTACGCCCTGTTGCCCTACACTGCATCACTACGCCCTGTTGCCCTACACTGCATCACTACGCTCTGTTGCCCTACACTGCATCACTACGCCCTGTTGCCCTACACTGCATCACTACGCCATGTTGCCCTACACTGCATCACTACGCCCTGTTGCCCTACACCGCATCACTACGCCATGTTGCCCTACACTGCATCACTACGCCCTGTTGCCCTACACTGCATCACTACGCCATGTTGCCCTACACTGCATCACTACGCCATGTTGCCCTACACTGCATCACTACGCTCTGTTGCCCTACACTGCATCACTACGCCCTGTTGCCCTACACCGCATCACTACGCCATGTTGCCCTACACTGCATCACTACGCCCTGTTGCCCTACACTGCATCACTACGCCATGTTGCCCTACACTGCATCACTACGCCATGTTGCCCTACACTGCATCACTACGCCCTGTTGCCCTACACCGCATCACTACGCCATGTTGCCCTACACTGCATCACTACGTACTGTTGCCCTACACTGCATCACTACGCCCTGTTGCCCTACACTGCATCACTACGCCCTGTTGCCCTACACCGCATCACTACGCCATGTTGCCCTACACCGCATCACTACGCCCTGTTGCCCTACACTGCATCACTACGCCATGTTGCCCTACACCGCATCACTACGTACTGTTGCCCTACACTGCATCACTACGCCCTGTTGCCCTACACTGCATCACTACGCCATGTTGCCCTACACTGCATCACTACGCCCTGTTGCCCTACACTGCATCACTACGCCCTGTTGCCCTACACTGCATCACTACGTACTGTTGCCCTACACTGCATCACTACGCCCTGTTGCCCTACACCGCATCACTACGCCATGTTGCCCTACACTGCATCACTACGTACTGTTGCCCTACACTGCATCACTACGCCCTGTTGCCCTACACTGCATCACTACGCCATGTTGCCCTACACTGCATCACTACGCCCTGTTGCCCTACACTGCATCACTACGCCATGTTGCCCTACACCGCATCACTACGCCATGTTGCCCTACACCGCATCACTACGCCCTGTTGCCATACACCGCATCACTACGCCATGTTGCCCTACACTGCATCACTACGCTCTGTTGCCCTACACTGCATCACTACGCCCTGTTGCCCTACACCGCATCACTACGCCATGTTGCCCTACACCGCATCACTACGCCCTGTTGCCCTACACTGCATCACTACGCCATGTTGCCCTACACTGCATCACTACGCTCTGTTGCCCTACACTGCATCACTACGCTCTGTTGCCCTACACCGCATCACTACGCCCTGTTGCCCTACACTGCATCCCTACGCCCTGTTGCCCTACACTGCATCACTACGCCCTGTTGCCCTACACCGCATCACTACGCCCTGTTGCCCTACACTGCATCACTACGCCCTGTTGCCCTACACTGCATCCCTACGCCCTGTTGCCCTACACTGCATCACTACGCCCTGTTGCCCTACACTGCATCACTACGCCATGTTGCCCTACACTGCATCACTACGCCATGTTGCCCTACACTGCATCACTACGCCCTGTTGCCCTACACTGCATCACTACGCCATGTTGCCCTACACTGCATCACTACGCCATGTTGCCCTACACCGCATCACTACGCTCTGTTGCCCTACACCGCATCACTACGCCCTGTTGCCCTACACTGCATCTCCTACCAGTTGCCTCATGTGTCGCCTTCATAATCTACACGACAGACATGAAATTGCGAAATATTCAAAGATTTAGCAAACAAATTACGATGCTGGATCTATGATATTATGGAGAGAAAACATACGTTAAAAAGAGATACCATGCTACAGATGATATTTAATAAACTAGGGACTAAAAGGTGAGCAATACAAAGAAATTAGCTTTCTTTAATTAAAGTAATAAAACTGGATCACACGAATTGCAAGGTATACTTCCTTCATATAAAACACATGAATCGCAAAAGTACGACATTAAAAAGTCTCAGTGGTGGGTAAAACACACCAGTTTTTTTTCCTTCGCGTGCAACAGTCCCAAGCAAAGAAATATTCCAGTGATACAAATGCTCAGAGAAGTAACAGACTTGAAAGGTCAAAGTTATGGATTGAAGAGTCAGATTTGAAGCGCGGGGGTGGGGGGTGGGGCGGGGGGTGGGGGGCGGGAGATGGAGTTCTTGATTGGATACTAAAAGGTCAGATATAGAGACACAGAGATCGGTCGAGCCTGAAGATTTGAGACAGAGAAGCCAGGTTAGCAGACTGAGAGCGCAAAGATAGAAAGAGAGAGGTCAAGGTCGGAGGCTCACCCTCCCACTTCTCCGTTGTCCCCAATGTCGAAGACCTCGTCATCAAGATCTGTGTCGTCCGTGTTGCTCTTGCCTCCAGACCTGGAGGGTGGCGGGTCCTCTGTCAAAGACAGAGACGCCAGTGACGAATGGGAGGAGTTGTAATGGCATCCTTACAAAGAGAGTATTCAAGACCAAAAGCGTTCAGCATATTGCCAAAATATTGCGTTTACAAGTTACTTTTACCAGAAATAAAGACTCGAAGGATATGCATGTTTGTGTGCAACTTTCATCATAGTGGGTGTGCAAAACAAAATCGCCAATCGGTAAGACAAGCCATGACGGTGACAGGGAACTACGAGGTCAGTGCAAAACATGCAGATTGCACATTAGGACTCTCTTGTGCAGTCACGTCAAATCAACAAGGCACTAAGTCCATCAACTAAAGTGACGACAACAGAAGACGCAATGTTTGCCAAGCAAAGGGAGACCACTCACCATTTTTCACTGTGAGGACGCCGGTGGTCTCCTCCTGGCCGAATTGATTGGAGGCACGGCACGTGTAGAAACCAGAGTCCAGAGGGTCCAGCTTGTTGATCTTCAATCTGCACACAACAACGTAGTGTCACGTCTGCACTGGTGCTCATGGTGGGCTTTACCGACTCTCTTTGTGTATCTGCCTCTGTCTGTCTGTCTGTCTGTCTGTCTGTCTGTCTGTCTGTCTGTCTGTCTGTCTGTCTGTCTGTCTGTCTGTCTGTCTGTCTGACACATATGCACACACACGCACACACGCACAAACACACGCACACTCACGCACACACACACACATACACTCACGCACACATACACACACACAAACACACACACACACACACACACACACACACACACACACACACGTTCCCAATATAGAGACAAAACAAGTTTCAGATCTCAGACGAGGACCAAACCCGCTACCTCCCTGGCCAGGTTCAACCATCAAAAACATGAACTTTCATCAAAATACACAAGAATCACTTTTTTAGTTCGTCACGAGCTCTGTGCATTCATAAACGATGTCAGCGAGTTTCATTTACTAAATCTGTCTCTAAATACGTTTAAATACTTACTTTATGCAAGAGGGGTTTCAAAATAAATACTTCATTAAATATTCATAATTTAAAATGCTTGTATCTCAAAAACTAATCAACCGTTTTCAATAATTTTTTCACCATTTCGCAGCTTTTTGGATCCTTTTTGTAAGAACTTATATCACTCTATGCATTCAAAACCTTCAATCTGATTGGTTCGCTTAACTATGGACGATATGGGAGAGGGAAGGAACCAGCCAATCGGAGCGCAGCTTAGAGTGAGCCTCGAGCTGTTTCAATTTCTTCCTCCAACGCACAACGCTTCCCTGCGATCGTAATTTCGACTCACTACTGCTGATTTTTTGACGGAAAACAAGCATATATGAAGGTAAGTTCCCGTAAACTTGTAAATTTATAGTGTATTACTGATTTCTTGTGTCAGATTGATGTAAATCAACAGATCGAGATCACTTTCAGCGGCCACGGAGCCGATCTCAACGGGCAAGTTGATGTGTTTACATTTGTCGAAAATGAATGTGCAGAGACTTCAGAGAGTATTCGGCTCTCTGCTGTACATCTCGCATTGCTTGTTTGAGAAATCTTTGTATGAAATGAACAGTAATGATGAAATGACTTCAAATAGTTGGACTGGCTCTGAAACTACATATTTTATGTGATTGTTTTCAGGTCGAGGCCACGTCAACATGGGCAGAAGAGGAAAAAGAAAATTTCATGGAAACCGATTCACGGGGCCCTTGAAAAAGAGGAAGACTGCTGAAATTGAAGATGTGCCACAAACTGCTTCATCCCAGAAACTTGGGGAGGCAGCCTCTACATCCGCAGTGGGTAGGCCTCCTGGAGATGAACTGTATGGGTATAGACTGATGGATATTTCTATACTAGTAGACTTCATCAAAGATCTCCCATGTAAAGAATGCAAGAACACTGCATGCACTGTTTTTGAAGCAAGACAGGGGGTTTCCACCACTGTGACTTTCACATGTGACATTTGTGAAAATGTGTCTGTTTTGAAGTCCAGTGCTGAGGACACTAATCTTCGCTTTGCAGCTGCAACATTCAGCATTGGATGTCACTATCAGAAGGGGAAGAGGTTCCTCCAAAATATGAACATGCCTCCACCAGTTAGTGCTCAGACATTTGCAAAGCAGAGAGACAAGATTGCTGCTGCCACAAAGGAAGTGGCAAAGAACACAATGGAAGTAGCAGCACAAGAACTGTCTAGTGCTCTGCCTGGTGATGAAGCCACTGTGTCTTGTGATGGCACTTGGCAGAGACGGGGCTTTGTCAGCAAGAATGGTGTTGCAACTGTTCTTTCAGTGAATCCCAAAGGTCCTGCAAAAGTTCTGGATATCCATGTTTCCAGCAATTACTGTGATGCTTGTGCTAAGTCCAAAAAGAAATTGGGAGAGAGAGAGTTCAAGGATTGGCAACAAACACATGCAGAAAAATGCATGAAGAATCACGAAGGGTCCTCGGGGAGCATGGAACCAGCAGGTATGTTGGAGATTTTTAGAAGATCAGAACAGCAGTATGGCCTCAAATACACAGGCTACCTTGGGGATGGGGACTCCAAGAGTTTCCACACAGTGCACACTGCAGTTCCACCTATCTATGAAGGGAAGGAAATCAGAAAATTGGAATGTTGTGGCCACGTGCAAAAAAGGATGGGGAAGCGATTGATGGATAAGGTGAAAGAATGCAAAAACCAAGAGTTTGAAGAAAAGGGAAAGAAGTACAAGGGGATTGGGGGGAAAGCAGGGCTGACACAGAAAGCTATCAGAAAGATTCAAGGCCATTATGGTGCAGCAATAAGGGCAAATCCAGGGAATGTTGAGGAGATGAGCAGTGCAGTGTGGGCTGTGTGGAAACATAGGAAGAAAGATCACAGTGATTGTGGAAACTGGTGTCCATCCAAACAGGGAAATAATGAAATGGCCAACAAAAATGCCTTCCCCATGTTTGTACTGGAGAAGATAGAGCCAGTATTCACTGCCCTCACAGACAAAACACTGTTGGAAGCTTGTGCCCATGGTGGCACACAGAATCCCAATGAAACCCTCCACAGCCTGATCTGGGCTAAATGTCCCAAGACTATCTTTGTAGGTAGAAAAAGGCTGGAACTTGCTGTCTATGATGCTCTCATTGTTTTCAATGAGGGAGAGGTAGGGAGGCTGCCAGTTTTCAGGTCTCTGAAACTGCAATGTGGGGGGTATGTAGAGGCTGGCTTTCGGGCACTAGATGCCGCAAGGGTGAAGTCATCTCTCCAAGAAAGCACTCCAAAAGCAAAAGCAATGAGAAAGTCCAAAAGGCTCTCTCAGGGTGCCACACAGAAGGGTGATGATGACTACCAGCCTGGGGGACACTGAATCTAGCAATCTTCATGTAAAGAGAATTTGATGGAGGTTTTCCAGTTTCATGTAATTCATGTTTTCGGTGAGAGGGCCAAATCACTGAACAATGTACATACAGTCCTACAAGAAAACTACTTGAGTTATCATGTTGAAATGTTGTGTACTTCTTCTAGGTAGTTGGAAAATGAATCTGTAGCAATACCATGCTTTTCACTCTGTGCAGTAGGTAGATATTGATCAATAAAGACTTTAAATCAAATTTTCTCTGTTTCGGTTTTTTCTGTTCAGGACTCAACTTTACTTTGTATAATCTCAAAGACTACTAAAGCTATCACCTTCAAACTTGGTAGACTTCATTAGCAAATGCATAATTTTAATCTGATCTACAATTGAGTTTATAGCTCAATTTATCAGTGAGAAAATTCAAAAATTGCTTTCAATTTGGGTGTTACGGAAGCTGAAATTATACACAAAATCATTAAAAAATCATGAATATTAAGATATATTGTATAAACCTTAGCTTTTAGTTCACATTTCAGCTCTATAGTCATACTATATGTGGTTAAAATTGCAGAATTCTATCTATTACCAGTTCTGAGATTATCACCAGTGAAAGAGTTACTATTTTTAGACATAGCCGCCATTTTTGTCAGAATGACCTTGACCTGAATCCTCCAAATCTTGGTAATCATTATCTGACATGAACATCTTCCACATATCCAAATTTCTTACTTCTCCAATGTCTAGAAAGGGTACTTCCATTCTGAGGTTGAACCTGGCCTTAAAGTCAGAGTGCTCTGACCACTGAGCCACTGAGGTCCCTGACAATGATGTCTACATTGCCAATTTACTGATCACAAATAACATATATTTTATGTCTGTCTGCTCCCTATCTATCTGTCCCTTTCTCTCTCTGTCCCTGTCTATTTGTGTGTCTGTCTCTGTGCGTGTAAGTGTGTGTGTGTACGTGCGTGTATGTGTCTGTTTCTGTCTCTCATTCTGTATGTATGCGTGTGTATGTGTGTGTGTGTGTGTGCGCGCGCGCGCGTGCGTGTGTACGTATGCGTGTATGTATGCGTGTCTGTCTCTGTCTCTCATTCATTTATCTGCCATCTATTTATAAGACATCTCTAAAAGCGCCAGAGAATTGTACATCGAGTGTATGTCTGTTTCTTGCACTGCAAAAATGAATAGTTCTTCAAATCTAATATCATTGCTGTCGTTACATAGTAAACAAAACTGACACACACTCACAAAAACACATCGCATTCGAAACAGTGCACATGCCCCAGAAACTTTTCAAGACAAATACCGAGATTAGTTTTGATGGATGAAGGAGAAGAAGAATTTATCTGACGCCGGCATCAGAAGTCAGTCGGTTCATTTCATAAGGCTCCCTACATGTAAAGGAAGTGTTATCCAAACACACTCCACTCCGCGGAGACCTGGATGGCGGGTGAGAAGGGGGTTTGCTGCCATGGAGGAGCTGGGCAGAGCCAGGGCTTAGATCAGGGCAGCCAGAGGCCAGCCCCCACACGGCGAATGAGGGACAGTCGGGGTAGGAACTCATTAACCCTGGCCAAGACTCGTCACTGCGCTGCTAAACGTAAGAGCAGACCCCCTTAACCACTCAGGAATTCCCAGTCTGAGAAAAAATCGAGTGCAAACTTTCGCCCTGGAAATGTTCTTGCCTTGAAAAAATAAAATCCCAATATCAAAAGCCTTATAAAACGCGTCTCACCCCGAAATACTGGAGACCCCGCGGCTCAAACCTGTCCGCGGAACTTGTAGGGGAAATGCACAGAGTCGGCGGCTGTTTGCTCAAGCGTCAGGTTTCCGGGCGTATTGCGCCACTCGGTTCGGGCGAGGCGCTAAGTAACTTAATCAAGAGGTGCCTAAGGATTAATCAGGGGAACTGGTGTTTTCGCCCCCTCTTCCTCCCTGGCAGGCGGGGCGCGTAGATAGGGGGAGGACGCTAAATGGCGCTATGATGTGTGTAGGCTCAGGGCTTGTTAGTTTTATCGCTCGTGGGAATGACAAGAACTCCGCCACCAAATGCGTCCACTTCGACAGCCACCAGTAACTTTCGCCGTCATATGTCTCGTGGTGAACGTACAAGTTCGGAGAGAGCGAGCGAGAGAGAGAGAGAGAGAGAGAGAGAGAGAGAGAGAGAGAGAGAGAGAGAGAGAGAGAGAGAGAGAGAGAGAGAGAGAGAGAGAGAAAAAGAAAGAGAGAGAGAGAGAGTTCCATGAAGAAAAACCATCTGAAGTTCGTAGCTTTTGCGTCGAAAACTTGTCTGTCTAATTTAAACACAGTCTATCTGTCCATGTGTCAATTAAGTATGCAGGTTGATACAGCAAGAACGACTGTTACCGGCCTAAATCGTACTTGTGTCCCATCAAACAAATTCACCACGTTTTGTGACTGAGACAAAAAAGAGAGGAGAAGGAACACATTCTGAAGTACTTTAAAAGTAAAAAAGACGCGCATTAATTCACCATATTAATTATTCAGCTTCCATTAAAACCCAACTGAAGGCAGATTGTGTGCCTGTGATCAGTGAGCGAGAAATTCCAAGGGACGCACATCCAAAATCAGAGTCTCGGCACGCCACAAACGCACGTCATTCGACCATGACGAGAAGCGGGGATGCAGAGGTCCCACAGCCAAATTCCATACACTGCATGCTCGGGGGTCTTTCTCTACAGCCAGCCACCCGCCATCTTTCCACAACAATACTCATCGGGGTAGTGACCACACGCAGTCCTTGGCCTTTTCATCTTCTGCAGAGCGAGAGGAAGGCGAAGACAGACGACATTCCCGCGGATCTCCTTCAATGCAGGTAAACGAGGTTCTCACCTGGGGCTTGCATACATTTATGTCCCCTACAGCAGAATGGGAGATTGACGGCAAGGAAACGGTCGAGATGACACAAATATTTTCCACAAGGCACCACAAAATCAGGGCGCAAAGAACTTGAAATAACTAGAGTACCGAAGATAGAACTTTGATTCCACACTTTTTATTTACGCACCAAAACCTCCAAATCGCATTATGTGTTTAAAAAAAAAAACACGTCCAAAACTCTGACGTTGCGATTACACCTATCTCTGACCAAGGTCGAGCGACGACTCCTGGTGGCAGCAGAGCGGTAGCAAGTATTGTATAAAATGCCTCGCCGGTTCTCCAGTCTCCCGGTGCCTTTCGTGAATAGCACCAGAACCAACCAGAGGTCTTCTTGGAGCAAAATGCGAAGACAAGTCGCGTATTCTCGCTGACTGGGCTGTGGCATGCATTCTCATACCACCTCCCTTCCCCCTTCCCCTATTTTCTTTCCTTCCCCCATCCCCTCTATTCCCTTCGCTTCCCCCACCCTGTCCCCACTGGCACTTAACAAGCGGGCGTTGACTGACAGAGGTCGTTTGTGGAGAAGTGCAGCTCTGGCGACGCCGGCACTGGCAGTGCCGCCTTTTACTGCCTGCAAACACGAGAAGAATGCACAGTCAGCATGGAGCGGTTCCATTCTCATCAGTCTCTCCTCCACTTTGTTTGGCGTTTTCCATGAAACTGCTATGCGCCTCTAATGGAATTGTAACAGACCGCCGTCGCCACGTCATACCACACGTGGCGAAGTCCAAGCGCAGCTCACTTCCGGCGCGCAGACGAGACACGAACTCCCATACAGCCAGCGGGCACTACGCATGCGTGCCATGGTTATTAATGGAAGCCTGCGCAAATATTTAAAGGAGACACCAAAACCAGTTAGTAAAACGCCTGCTTTTGTAAACAAGTTATCGAGGGTAATAGCAGAGGGAATTGCCGCAGGTTGCAAGTTTATCAACCATCCCTGGGTCTGGGACCGGAGGGAAAGGGAGGCAGCGTCCGCAATTGCCACAGACCCAGGCTCTCACTTCGTAAAAGCACAAAAATTGGGGTGGGGGTGGGAGGTTAGGGGCGCAGAATGGTTGGAAGAAGTGTTTGGGGAGGTGGCGTAGGGGAGAGGGGTGCCAACTATAAGATGGTGGGGGTGATGAGGCAGTCGCGTTGCCAAGGTTATGGGCCTAATAGGGAGAGAAAAAGTGAAGTAACAAGCACCTTAATAATAATAATAATATGTTTATTTGTAAGGCGCACTTCCTCCACACAGTCAAAAAAGTACATAGTGAAGCTCTAGGCGCACACACACACAAAAACACGCACACATTATCATACAGTTTGAGCCTGGACATGAAACGAACATACGCACGTTATAATACAACATGCATCCTACACGTGAAGAAACACACACATGCATTATATACAAACATGAGCCTGAAACATTCAGCAAGTACGAAATATTTTCAATAGGACTTAGAGAACAAGTGGGTTTTCAGATTTGACCGAAAGAAAGCTGCAGTGTTTGCATGACGCACTGAGAAGGGGAGTCCGTTCCAGGTGGTAGGACCTTTTAAAGACTCGACTTGGAGCCCATTATTACAATTACTTCATATAATGGGTTTCGGAGAGGACACACACAAACATGCTAGCACGTACGGACATGCGCGCGCACACACACACAGAGGAGAGAGAGAGAGTGGGTGAGAGAGAGATAAAGAGAGAGAGAGATAAAGAGAGAGAGATAAAGACAGAGAGAGAGAGAAAGAGAGAGAGAGAGAGAGAGAGAGAGAAAGAGAGAGAGAGAGATTAGATAGATGACGGACGGGCGGACGGACGGTCGCAGACCGACAGGCACACCGACCGACCGACCGACCGCCAGCCAGCCAGCCAGCCAGCCAGTCAGACCGACCGACCGACCGACCAACGGAGTAATACTGAAACACAAGTAGACAGAGATGAGGTCAAAAAACCCACAAGATGAAGAGACTACAGAGAAAAAGTAGTCAGCAAGCGATTTTAAGGAGGAAAGGAAAAGACAGGCGAAGGGAGGTACGGGCGTGGGGGGCGGGGGAGGAAAACGATTAATAGTTTTGGTGCCAGAAAGTCCCCGAGTCTCACAGAATCATCGCCGCTTTGAAAGCAGAAGTGTTGGATTGGCCGTAATTGAGGGACGGGGTGGCTATACCCAGCTGTCCCTGGCTCTCAGATCGCTTATCACAATTTCTGTTTACCGAGAGCAGGCTGGGGAGGCGGGCACTGCTTATCGAGAGGAAGGAAAGTAATCGCGGACAATCATCTAGTGGAGCGGGGCCAGGCAACCATGTGTTGAAGCGGTCCTGAGCAGGACGGCTGCCTTTGAAGTGGCGAGCCATCAGAAGGGCAGTATGGGTAAAGCAGTGGTAAAGGCCTCAACTACATAGTGTTCAGGGAATCTACCTCCTGAATAGAACACTATGGAAGCCAGGTTGGTGAGAGAGCCCTTGCCTCGCCAGTGCTAGTGATGTTTGGCGGGAAACTACTCCTCTGCTGCCAGTGTGAAAGAAGGGGAGCAGGAGGAGAGGAAAGTTGGCAAGAAAAGGACCGAAACACATATATTCCTCTCATCCCTTTCCGCTACAATGTCATTTGGTGTATGCGTCTGCGTTAGCCGTGCGTGCCCAGTAAATCAAATGAACGAAACATTTACTTACTGTTAGGGCTGCCTAGTCCATTTCAAGACAGCAAAGCAAGAATGGATCTGTCCTATTGAACTCATGCGAACACATGTCAGTATTGGAGTCGAGTACTGGAAGCCCAAAGCGCTCACACAACCTGGCAAGTGATTGTCATCCTACCTTCGAGAAGACCACACCGTCGCCGCCCCGTATGGACATGACGTCTAACAGCAGATCTCAGAGACTTCCACCTGATGGAGTATGCAGAGCCCTAGGGGGGTGGGGATCTTCTCGCTGGAGTAGGCAGCCACTGATGATGCATACAAGGTCTAGGGCGATGTCTGAGGCACGCTGTTTTCCTCCTGTATAGAGTGGGGTACATCCACGATAGCACCCTCGTCCCTCAAACCTGCCATACTTTGCTCATTCCGGGAAAACTCTCAGTGAACGCATGAAAACCATTGCCAATGGCTTTTCTAACGACTTCTATGGTGTTTGAAACTGGCGTTACCTCAGAGGCGATGATGGTAAAATCTTTGTTGTTTCGAACTGCCGCCAATGTCTCAGAGGTAATATCAATCCTACTGTTCACGACTGCTTCACGAGGAAGGTCTAAAGACGATTCATAACTGCCAACTCTTGGCCTGCGAACCAGGTTCGGAGAGTTCGGCGAACCAGGTTCGGAGAGTTCGGCGAACTAGGTTCGCGGGCCGTAGTTTCTTGACTGGACGAACTCTCGGCTCGCGAACTAGGCGGGGAGGGATCAAGGATTGTTGGTGTGAGATTTTCAGAATACATGGGCTGGTCAGAAAGAGCTCTTTCGTTTCTGGACGCTAGTTGTTGTCTGTAACACAAGTAAACAAAATGTTGTGCGCCAATATTTTTCTTCTTCGGTTCGCTTGATAAACGCTCATTATACGTGCCGCTTAAACACAGGGAAATGTTGCCTTCTTTTGGCCAATTTTCCTCCTCCTCGTGTCATTTTCTTCGGCCTCCATTGTTCCATTTAGAACAAGAAATAATGCGATATCTGATGCCATTTCGGTGGTTTTGATTACCTAAACTTCAGCTTGGTACGGGCAGTGACGTATGCACACCATTAAAACAACCGAACAAGATCCTCGCACCAGTGGTTCGTCCCTTGAAGAACAGGCTTCAGGTCACGTTGACGCAGTGGGGCACGTGCAGATCGTGCACATTGACATTAAGGTCAAAGTTCGCGATGATTTCAAAGAAAACAGTGTCCGAATTGTGCATTTCCATAGATGTGCTGCCCAAACATTAGGCCTACCCTGCGCCTTTTAGCACGGCTCTGATCTCGTCGATGCTGAGAAGGAGTCTGCTTTTTTGCCGCTCCGCGAGTGATCTCACTACCGAGCAATGACTGGTCGCTGTACATCACAGATTATCGAAGTACTTCCACGACAACAATTCCTTAGTTGCTGTCAGTAACGACAACAATACTTCAACAACTACCGGTAGCGTTAGTTTCTGGCTTCAGATGGAAGGAAGTGAGCTCGTCTGAGTCTAGTGAATCACTTGCTCCATACAATTCATCTTCTCCAATCCAAGAGGTAGTTTGCCGTGCGGGCATCAAAGAAAAACACGCGCAAAAGCTCATCTAAGTCCTACTCGTCGCCGGTAGGCTCAACGCGTGGCTTTGTGATATTCCATCAGCACTTCGCCATGCGAGAATGCGTCTACAATAAGTACAGAGAACAGAGGAGGGAACGTTTTTTAAGCACTTCTCAGACGATGGCACAAAGTCAAACTCTCCAGCAACGACGTTCAAAGAATTTTCTCATCCATCATAGGTAAATATTTATAACTATTAATTTTCAAACTTAACCTCAGCAATAATGGAAGATAGCAGTCGAGTCATCCTGAGAATGGAAAGAAATAAGGCATCTAATCGCTTGCACCAACCAGCCACTGCGCCTAATCTTAAACAAAGGTGCGTTCATCGATCTAAAATGTTTAGCGTCACTTTCAAAACGTAAGACAACCTTGTCCATGTGATCTTTTACAAGGATAGTTTTACCTCAGTAAATTTTTTACTTTGATTCTGACCATCTTGAAAATGTTATGTGACATTTCTCGGGCATCGGATGGATAAATAAACGAAAGAGAGAATCTGACAACACAACCAACATAATTTTGCAGGCACGACCGAATGAAAAATAACTGAAATCATCGCCTTTCTGGTTTCAACCTGACTATATTTCATAATCAAATAATCCTTTTCCTTCATTTCATGATGTAACTGTTGTTGGCACCTCCAAAGAAGTTCCGGAGTAAATAAAATACGAAAAACAAAACACTTCAGCAAATCCATTTACACACCCTGGGAGCGATACTTAACTGTGAATAATCTTTGAACATCAGTTGTGCCTCCCATGATGTCTATAAAACCCAGGAGAGTACAGATGAATGTTATACGCTGCAATGTCGCAACATTCGCGGTGCGTCCCAATCCTGCTCCAGTCTGGCCCCGTCTGGCCCCGTCTGGCTGTGTTTGCAGTCCATTTGGAAAACGCATCCTTCTTCAATGTCCTTGTCACATAACTGGAATCTGAGATGTGTCCGAAAATAGCCCGCGAATCAAAGATAAGACTAGAAAAGCAAGTGAACGACATACCTTTATCGGTCGCTGCAAATTTCAAAGAGATAATTCGATAGTAGGGAAGGCTATCGCTTGTCTGTAGGTCTATTCAGGACTTGCAGTTCACAAGAAGCTCGCTTTCAGCTCATCAGCACAACGTGGCCAGACAGTTGCGGGGCTGTGCCAGTCATGGCGGAGCATGATAGTCTTTGATAGGCAGACGATAACACTAATCTTTACTGCTTCGCTCGAAGGATTGGCTTCGAGAATGACCGATTGAATTATGATAACAGAGAAGAAGTGCAGGAAGCAGAAATCTTGACGGCGTCATACTTTTCCTTTTTTCACTCCGCCTTTTCCTCTCACAGTTCCATAAATCTGTTTCGTCTGCCACTGTTTATCAGGTCTTGAGTCTGTGAGCCTAGCTGCCTCTCTATTCGTCCGTGTGTCTGTACACCAATATTTTCTCATGTTAAGAGTTTGCATATCTATCGTCCTTCCGTCTCTTCTCCACTCTCTCTCTCTCTCTCTCTCTCTCTCTCTCTCTCTCTCTCTCTCTCTCTCTCTCTCTCTCGGTTATCATGAATGCCGGTGCTCCAAATAAAATGCAAGACAAGTGTTGATAAATACTACGAAAAGCTGATCAGCACATGATAAAAATCAATATGTGGATCTAAAAGATCAAAATAAGAAACTCATACGAGAACTCAAAGGACATTACAAGAACACGACATGTGAGGCCCAAAGTAACAGTGTAAGCAATCCCGCAGCCTTTTGGCCACTGGTGAGACGCCTAAAGGCTTAGACGGCCAAACCTTCTTCCAACTGACCCCAAAGAAAGTAACAACATACTTCCTACGTCTGTTTGGCCAGGTTTAAATTAAAATGTGTACAAATGAAGGGCGCATAGTCAATCAGCATGAGGAGCTTGATTCTCCCACGAGAATAGACAAAGTGAGGTGAGCTAGAGCACGGATAAGTCACAAAAGAGTTTCAGGATTTGATGACCTTCCCGGAGACTACTTGACCTTGGATGTATCACCCATCCTTAAGCCGGTTCTTAACTGATGTTTGCCAAGTCTTGGCAAATACTGGCCAAGCATTCGGTATATCTTGGGATATATTCGCTGAATATTTGATCGTGTTCCGGTTCTTAATTGGTCTTCGCCAAGACTTGGCAAATGTTTGCCAAGACTTGGGATATTGGCTCTATAGATAATGCCAATAGCTATTGGCGCGATATTATTCGTGAGATCCTCTCAGAGCACAATGGTGGATAAAATATGTTGCTTCGTTTACATTAACAGCCATTGCACACTTACGGCATTGGGCATGATGCCGATCGATGCCATAGTTTACGAGATCTTGGCTTGATTTCGTCAAGCTATTAAGAAGCTAAAGATTTGCCAAGAAGTGGCGCAACAGTTGCCGAATTTTTGCCGATTGTTTGCCAATAAGTAATTTGCCAAGACTTGGTGAATATTAGCCAATATTTATTTGTCAATTAAGAGCAGGCTTTACGACTCTCTCTAACATCCTTTATGAAAAGCCGTAATTATCCAATAAATTGGAATAAAGTGGTCATCGTACCCTTAGTGGAGACATGCAAGATCCTGCCTACTAAAGACACTGTCCAATGTGTAGGGAAACTGAGGATAAATGGAAATTTATATTGCACTGTTACACAAACAACGACCTTAGAAGAAAAGAACTAAAATCATCAAGCATTTACAAAAGTCATGATATGAATGTATAGCACAACTGACGGACGGATGCAGCAAATGAAAAACGTTACTGTGAAATGAAATGTTACTGTGCACAGTCATATTTTATGCGTACTATCTACGTTTCGAAAAATTAGAACAGCCTCCTCGTAGAGAAAGCGTGGGCGGTGAAAAGGAATGGAGTTGAAATGATCTACTTATCTATCCAATGTGATACAATGCTAAAAAATCACTTATTTGTGTATTTCTTCACATACATATATGTAGTTTTGTATTACAGATGCTCAAGCTTGTATAGACTGCATTTAAGGAGGAAATGTATGTAGAACGTTCGTACGACTTGTTGGATCAAGCCTTTCTTTGGATTCCTAAGTCACTTGCAGTATGGGAACTTGCTTGTACGTGATATCATTTGGATGGGTCGTCGGTCTCAACACAGAGATCCATCGCCTGTACATATTTTGGCAGTA
>JAWQFJ010004681.1:100000-111435 GCA_034096865.1 Theodoxus fluviatilis | reverse complement strand
CCCTGCTCGTGCAAACAAGCAGTACAACCTCTGCCGTGTTTCCTGACATGCAGTCTCTTATGAGACCCCCTTTCCCGTTGTGATGTCCTCATCCGCCGCCGTTTTCGCTGCCTGTACACCGTGCCGCATACCCCACGCACCCGAGTGTTGTGAACTTTGATCAGAGGGCCTATATATACATGATCGCGTGTAGACTTTCACTGCACTGATGAAGGAGCCTACATGGCCCCGAAAGCTTTGCTAATAACATTCTGAAGTTGGACGAAAGTCTCCTTACTTCTTTTCTCTACTCCTTACTAAAGATATTCGTTCGTGTGCAAGTCATGCTCTGGCAGCTTTCAAAGCGCCTGACCCCAGGCACAGTAAACAGCAACTGCGAAACGGGGAATAGGTACGGGCTGTTTATTTAAATATTGTAGGTATATGGGCAGTTCTAACTACCCTGATGATGATGATGATGATGATGACGATGATGATGACGATGATGATGACGATGATGATGACGATGATGATGATGATGATGATGATGATGATGATGATGATGATGATGATGATGATGATGATGATGATGATGATGATCATGACGATGATGATGACGATTGATGATAATAATAATTATATCTGTCATTTCTTCTTGCTCGCCATGAAGTCGGTTGAAGTCTCTAGATTTACTAGTGACAGGATCTGAACTCCCTGCAGGGAACTCTACAATGGCTCTGCAGTCATGTTCTGGAACAGCAGAGCGACAAGGTAGGTAGAACTCCGGAACTTCGGCACTGACGGTGGGACCGTCCTATCTCGATGGCGACGCTCTCGAGCGGCCGAGTCCTGGTTTCGCTGTGATGGACTGCCATGAAAAATTCAGGCTGCACCATTCTGATGAACTGACACCTGATTACTGATCAAAAGTTGCTCGTATCTGAGCACACGAATGCCTTGTCTTTGATCAACCTCTGATGGGGCAGCGGTGCCAGCAGGAGGCTGAAGTGCTGCCCAGGGAGCGTAGAACGTTCTGGTACGCGCCTGTCTGTGCCTTTTGTCTGTCCCCCTGTCTGCTTGTGGGTGCTGGCATAGAGTCCATCCTTAGCCCCAGCACGTGGTTCCATGTACCATGGTTACAGAATCTTGGATTTGTGTAACTTTGGCCTTCAAAGGTGTCTCTGACTGTTAAACATTTCTTTCAATGCAGAGCAACTGTCTGCACACTCAAATTCGGCAGAAGATACATTGCATGTGGGGCAAATTTTAAAGAATAAAAACACTTTCCCTGTCTAGTTTCTTTGTGGACACATCAATGCTTTACTGTTACTGCAGTTTTTGTTGTTGGTGGTGCTTTGTTGTTGTTGCTGTTGATGTTGTTTGTTTTGCAGCACGCGTAACGTCCTTCATGGAACCGACTCTTAATTATTCGGGCTTGAATTAACAAGCATCGCATACAACCTAGGATGCTGTGGTCATTGTGCTTTTGGGACCTGCCCAGACTTCAAAACAATGCATGACGCAGAAGTGGATTTTTGCAGTCTTATTTTTCCTGCAATGTTCAACATACGCACATGCCTACGCTGGGAATAAATCTGAAAAATTCGGTCTAAGTAGCGGGAATTATTTTCGAGAAACTTGCTGAGCACTGTTAGTGACGCTTGTACCTGCAAACTTGAGAATCAAATATATATTTAATCGTTGCAGCGTGGGAAAATATCAATGATGTGGACAGAAAGCTGATTTATTTACCGTGACTTGCATCGACGACTACAGAGTGGAATTAAGAATGTCCTCTCTTTAAAAGAATTTCCCGGAAGCTATATCTCATTGAATTTGCCACATTTCATTTCCTTTTGAAATAATAATCATCCAAATATTTGAACCCGTTCTTTTACAGACACTTCAACTAGAAGTGCATTTCACAAGTTTCAAACGAGTGACACGGGGAGCAATGCCGCTGGAACAAGATAGCTTGATTTTGACAATGTGCATATCAAGATAGCTTTTGTTTTTTCTGTAGAGTTAATCGAATATGAAAAAAGTACTTTTTCTGTTCTGTGGTAGGCAGTCGAATAATGTTTTGTTTCAGCAAAAGAACTATGTTCTTTGGTCTACATCGATAAATTTGCAACATCCATCTGTCTGTAGATACTTTGGGCTACAGATGAGATGCAGACCGCAGTTCTGTCGATTTGCTCGTCGACAGAGTCTTTAGGATGGATGGACAGTCAGACGGACGGATGGATGGATGGATGGATAGATGGATGGATGGATGGATGGATTAATGGATGGATGGATGGATGGATGGATGGATGGATGGATGGATGGATGGATGGATGGATGGATAGATGGATGGATGGATGGATGAATGGTTGGATGGATGGACGGATGGATGGATGGATAGATGGATGGATGGATGTTTGGACGGATGGACGGATGGACGGATGTTGAATGGATTGATGGATGGACAGATGGACGGATGGACGGATGGACGGATGGACGGATGGATGGATGGATGGATGTGTTATTATTGTCTCTTCCTTTTTGATTTCCTTGTCATTTGTTCCTCAAATATTTTGTACTGTGCCTGTCCGTTGCTTCGGAAAGGCGATTAGTTGTAACTGAGGCGGGTTTCTCAGGACAAGGATATACTACCAAAGTTAAAGGCAATTCGTTTCAAAACTTCTTCAAACCATTCGTCCGCTCCCCCGTGGCGAATAAAACATTCCTCGGACTATATAAACTGCACAGTCGCTGGCTCGATGGGAAATGAAAGTTTATAATCCACAAAAAAGACACAATTTAGCATTTCAATGCTGTCGGTCACGTGATAAGGCAAGGCCAGTTTTAGCGAGAATCCTATTGTCCCGCTCACTCCATCCTCATGAATATTCATGAAATCTTGCTCCTGTCTGCAAGAGTTTTTCCAGCATTTCCCAAAAATGAAAAGGGTTCGTTTTTTTCTAGGAAGAAAAACAGAAGTCTTGCAATCGTCAGCTACAGGCATCCCCTGTCTGAAGTGTTGGTCATCGACTCTTGCATCGAACCTCGCCACACCATCCTCAGAGGGAAGTTCATGAGACGTGCAAGGCACCCATGGAATCTTCCTCATGATCTCTTGGACTCCTTTCACCTCAAGTTCCTCACGAGCAAAATGTCCTCTTGACAGTCTTGAGAATTCAAAACAAATGTGCGATTTCTGGAGATAAATGGCTGGGACAGATACGATTTCCGTCAGATATTGCATTTGTATGCGGTTCCGTTGTACGAAAGCAAAGGAGCCTGTTTTCATTGCAAGAAAAGAGAGTGTTCATGAATGGAATGGACGAGACACCCACGTAAAAACGATGTGTTGCGAAATAATGTGAAGTGGATGTACTTACGGATGTGAATTGTTTTTGTAGCGAAGGAATGTGTAGAATTGTTTCACGTGCTGTGCTGTGGAGGGGGAAATTTTTCTATGAACACTAGGCGCCCGCCCCCCCCCCTCCCCTCCACCCCCCACCCCCACCCCTATTCTTCCCCAGCCCCTATTGCACTATTCCGCTGTGAAGGGCAAAAGTTCCAGAGAAGCGAGACGACTGAGGGTCTTCAAAGGAAGACCTCGTGTCTTCAAATGTTCCGGCTGCACCTCCCTGGCACTCTCAGGGTGTAAGCCACACCTGGATCATAAACACCTGGGTGCCTGTTCGCCTTCTGAATGGGCCAGTCACAGCTTGTGACGGTCTCTGTTTTCGGCCTCGCAACAACGAGTGCTGGAACATTATATTGTGTCTGTCAGCGGTCGGTCACTTGATTAACTATTTCTCAGCAAAGACATTCTCTAACTCTCTAGAGTGTGTCTTTGGGCGCGTTTGTTAGGCGTAGAATCTCGAGAGAATCTCGAGGGCTAGGCGTTGCCTTCCTTTCTCGCTCACAAGGAGGCACTCGCCGTGCAGGAGGGAGGCCGAGGGAGCTCCGGAGCTGCGTCCCGCTGCAGAGGCCCGGATGTACTAAAATGGCGGAGACCGTGCCAATAGGGATGCCGCTGATAGACGGCAGTGCCTGCAATGTGCTTCTCAGGGTCCGAGAACGGAAAAGTGTACGTACACGGAAGTATTTGCTGTTCGAGTGTTCATTTGTATATTTAGAGGAGTATGTCTGTAGGCTATTTATAGACATACAGTGCCGAATTTTTTTCTCTCGTTTGCAAACACGAAACACCGTACACGTACTTTCTATTAATTATGTCCCTTGAATTGAGAGGGGCGAGAGGAATGGAGATAACTGGTTGCCAGATCATCTGTGGTGCCCCAACGGTTGCCCAGACTACGGGACAAGTGAAGTGAAGAAGTGAATTGATCGAGATGAATCGAGGCACATTTTCGACAAAAATGTCAACAATTTAACCCGGGTTGCTTTTCTATCTTTGAAAAAGTATCCATGCCCTTCGATATGACACCATGGTGTGTTCTATGAAGTGAAAAACTGCTGTGATATCTGTATCGTCAGTTATTTCGTCTATCGGCAACTTCTTTACCGACTCTCGCGCCAGGACGCAGCCATGTTCTCTCGGACTTCCGCCTTGCCAATTGATGATTGGCCGTTTTTTAGCCGTAGGTGCGTCTCACTCGCCCTCGACTAGCCATCGTGGCGAGCCACTTGCCTAGCAAACGCACCCTTTGTTCTCAAATATTATGCTTGTCATTTAAAGCGGGAAGAGGGTTCTAGGAGAGTATTCCCTCAAGCATGTCTGTGTTGTTGCTTGATGCAGTCATCCGCCAACATTATTTCCTTAATTATTCCAAATTTAAGCTTGATTAAGCACTTAGTATGTCATTATTGATGATATCTAAAGAAAACTAGTGAAAATTTCCCCTGAATTGACAACCACTGTCACGAATGACGTAATTTATATGGTATGCATCATTATATCACGTGACCGAATTGCTGCAAGGAAGACACGTTATAAAGACAAGTCATCCCAATCCTAAGATGAAATGGCTGCACCACCGAGAGAAAAACACAGGACTGTCCCTGTCAGGAAGTCGTGTTGCTCTCACTTTCCTAAGCAGCTGCAGCATCCCAGGCCGGGAGGGGGAAGTATCTTGGATGTGGTCTATCCTATCTTCCTGTTATCTCCTCCCCCCCCCCCTTTAATGTTGCTTTGTTGTTATTGAGGGACTCAACGCGGTGGGCCGAGCCACGAGATAAATGACCTGCACACACAGGCAGGGTTTGAGTGGAAAGCCGTGGATTGAGTGAGTGGAAAGCCGTGGATTGAGTGAGTGGAAAGCTTTGGTTGAGTGAGTGGGAAGCCGTGGATTGAATGAGTGGAAAGCCGTGGATTGCGTGAGTGGATAGGCGTGGATTGAGCGAGTGGAAAGCCGTGGATTGAATGAGTGGAAAGCCGTGGATTGAATGAGTAGAAAGCCGTGGATTGAGTGAGTGGAAAGCCGTGGATTGAGTGAGTGGAAAGCTTTGGTTGAGTGAGTGGGAAGCCGTGGATTCAATGAGTGGAAAGCCGTGGATTGCGTGAGTGGAAAGGCGTGGATTGAGCGAGTGGAAAGCCGTGGATTGAATGAGTGGAAAGCCGTGGATTGAATGAGTGGAAAGCCGTGGATTGCGTGAGTGGAAAGGCGTGGATTGAGTGAGTGGAAAGGCGTGGATTGAGTGTGGATTGAATGAGTGGAAAGGCGTGGATTGAGTGAGTGGAAAGGCGTGGATTGAGTGTGGATTGAATGAGTGGAAAGGCGTGGATTGTGTGAGTGGAAAGGCCTGGATTGAGTTTGAGTGGAAAGCCGTGGATTGAGTGAGTAGAAAGCTTGGATTGAGTTTGAGTGGAAAGCCGTGGATTGAGTGAGTGGAAAGCCATGGATTGAGTGTGGATTGAATGAGTGGAAAGCCGTGGATTGCGTGAGTGGAAAGGCGTGGATTGAGTGAGTGGAAAGGCGTGGATTGAGTGTGGATTGAATGAGTGGAAAGGCGTGGATTGAGTGAGTGGAAAGGCGTGGATTGAGCGAGTGGAAAGCCGTGGATTGAATGAGTGGAAAGCCGTGGATTGAGTGAGTGGAAAGCCGTGGATTGAGTGAGTGGAAAGCTTTGGTTGAGTGAGTGGGAAGCCGTGGATTGAATGAGTGGAAAGCCGTGGATTGCGTGAGTGGAAAGGCGTGGATTGAGCGAGTGGAAAGCCGTGGATTGAATGAGTGGAAAGCCGTGGATTGAATGAGTGGAAAGCCGTGGATTGCGTGAGTGGAAAGGCGTGGATTGAGTGAGTGGAAAGGCGTGGATTGAGTGTGGATTGAATGAGTGGAAAGGCGTGGATTGAGTGAGTGGAAAGGCGTGGATTGAGTTTGAGTGGAAAGCCGTGGATTGCGTGAGTGGAAAGGCGTGGATTGAGTGTGGATTGAATGAGTGGAAAGGCGTGGATTGTGTGAGTGGAAAGGCCTGGATTGAGTTTGAGTGGAAAGCCGTGGATTGAGTGAGTAGAAAGCTTGGATTGAGTTTGAGTGGAAAGCCGTGGATTGAGTGAGTGGAAAGCCATGGATTGAGTGTGGATTGAATGAGTGGAAAGCCGTGGATTGAGTGAGTGGAAAGCCGTGGATTGAGTGAGTGGAAAGGCGTGGATTGAGTGTGGATTTAATGAGTGGAAAGCCGTGGATTGAGTGAGTGGAAAGGCGTGGATTGAGTTTGAGTGGAAAGCCGTGGATTGAGTGAGTAGAAAGCTTTGATTGAGTGAGAGGAAAGCCGTGGATTGGGTCAGTGGAAAGCCGTGGATTGAGTGAGTGGAAAGCCGTGGATTGAGTGAGTAGAAAGCCGTGGATTGGGTGAGTGGAAAGCCGTGGATTGAGTGAGTGGAAAGCCGTGGATTGAGTGAGTGGAAAGCCGTGGATTGAGTGAGTAGAAAGCCGTGGATTGGGTGAGTGGAAAGAAGTGAATTGCGTTTGAGTGGAAAGCCGTGGATTGAGGGAGTGGAATGCCATGGATTGAGTGAGTGGAAAGGCGTGGATTGAGTGAGTGGAAAGCTTTGATTGAGTGAGTGGAAAGTCATGGATTGAGTGAGTGGAAAGCTTTGATTGAGTGAGTGGAAAGCCGTTAATTGAGTGAGTAGAAAGATTTGATTGAGTGAGTGGAAAGGCTTGGATTGAGTTTGAGTGGAAAGCCGTGGATTGAGTGAGTGGAAAGCCATGGATTGAGTTTGGATTGAATGCGTGGAAAGCTGTGGATTGAGTGAGAGGAGAGGCGTGGATTGAGTGAGTGGAAAGCCTTGGATTGAGCGAGTGCAAAGCGGTGGATTGAGTGTGGATTGAGTGAGTGGAAAGTCGTGGATTGAGTGAGTGGAAAGCCGTGGATTGAATGAGTAGAAAGCCGTGGATTGAGTGAGTGGAAAGCCGTGCATTGAGTGAGTAGAAAGTCGTGGATTGAGTGAGTAGAAAGTCGTGGATTGAGTTTGAGTGGAAAGCCGTGGATTGAGTGAGTGGAAAGCCGTGGATTGAGTGAGTGAATATCCCTGGATTGAGTGAGTGGAAAGCCGTGCATTGAGTGAGTGGAAAGCCGTGGATAGAGTACATGGAAAGCCGTGGATTCAGTTTGAGTGGAAAGCCGTGCATTGAGTGAGTGGAAAGCCGTAGATTGAGTGAGTGGAAAGCCGTGGATTGAGTGAGTGGAAAGCCGCGGATTGAGTGAGTAAGCCGTGGATTGAGTTTCAGTGGAAAGCCGTGGATTGAGTGAGTGGAAAGCCGTAGATTGAGTGAGTGGGAAGCCGTGGATTGAGTGAGTGGAAAGCCGTGGATTGAGTGAGTGGAAAGCCGTGGATTGAGTGAGTGGAAAGCCGTGGATTGAGTGAGTGGAAAGCCGTAGATTGAGTGAGTGGAAAGCCGTGGATTGAGTGAGTGGAAAGCCATGGATTGAGTGAGTGGAAAGCCGTGGATAGAGTACATGGAAAGCCGTGGATTCAGTTTGAGTGGAAAGCCGTGCATTGAGTGAGTGGAAAGCCGTAGATTGAGTGAGTGGAAAGCCGTGGATTGAGTGAGTGGAAAGCCGTGGATTGAGTGAGTAAGCCGTGGATTGAGTTTCAGTGGAAAGCCGTGGATTGAGTGAGTGGAAAGCCGTAGATTGAGTGAGTGGGAAGCCGTGGATTGAGTGAGTGGAAAGCCGTGGATTGAGTGAGTGGAAAGCCGTGGATTGAGTGAGTGGAAAGCCGTGGATTGAGTGAGTGGAAAGCCGTAGATTGAGTGAGTGGAAAGCCGTGGATTGAGTGAGTGGAAAGCCATGGATTGAGTGAGTGGAAAGCCGTGGATTGAGTTTGAGTGGAAAGCCATGCATTGAGTTTGAGTGGAACGCCATGCATTGAGTTTGAGTGGAACGCCATGCATTGAGTTTGAGTGGAAAACCGTGCATTGAGTGAGTGGAAAGCCGTGGATTGAGTTAGTGGAAAGAGGTGGATTGAGTGAGTGGAAAGCCGTGGATTGAGTGAGTGGAAAGCCGTGGATTGAGTGTGGAAGAACACTTTATAAAAGCCACTATTTTCCTGTTATTTGGGGCTTTGTGGTCGAGTGGTCAGCGCGCTTGACCTGCAGTCGCTTACTACTAGTGGGTTCGGCGTTCGAAGCTGCGCAGATTCTGGAGTCACTTCCGTGAACAAGGCGCCTGGCTTCCTCCCACCCAGGAGTAAAACTGGATACCTGTGAGGGCAGCGATGGGTTGCTGTGGTGCGATTGACCCTTGTATATGGCCGTGAGCCCGTGTCAGGTTGGAAAAACTCCCCAGGGAACGGAGTTAATGCCGGTACCTTGACTGGGTTTGTCTTATCTGTCACTGCGTTTTCTTATCTGTCTGTAGCTGTGTTTGTCTTATCTGTCTGTCACTGTGTTTGTCTTATCTGTCTGTCACTGTGTTTGTCTTATCTGTCTGTCACTGTGTTTGTCTTATCTGTCTGTCACTGTGTTTGTCTTATCTGTCTGTCACTGTGTTTGTCCTATCTGTCTGTCACTGTGTTTGTCCTATCTGTCTGTCACTGTGTTTGTCCTATCTGTCTGTCACTGTGTTTGTCCTATCTGTCTGTCACTGTGTTTGTCCTATCTGTCTGTCACTGTGTTTGTCCTATCTGTCTGTCACTGTGTTTGTCCTATCTGTCTGTCACTGTGTTTGTCCTATCTGTCTGTCACTGTGTTTGTCCTATCTGTCTGTCACTGTGTTTGTCCTATCTGTCTGTCACTGTGTTTGTCCTATCTGTCTGTCACTGTGTTTGTCCTATCTGTCTGTCACTGTGTTTGTCCTATCTGTCTGTCACTGTGTTTGTCCTATCTGTCTGTCACTGTGTTTGTCCTATCTGTCTGTCACTGTGTTTGTCCTATCTGTCTGTCACTGTGTTTGTCCTATCTGTCTGTCACTGTGTTTGTCCTATCTGTCTGTCACTGTGTTTGTCCTATCTGTCTGTCACTGTGTTTGTCCTATCTGTCTGTCACTGTGTTTGTCCTATCTGTCTGTCACTGTGTTTGTCCTATCTGTCTGTCACTGTGTTTGTCCTATCTGTCTGTCACTGTGTTTGTCCTATCTGTCTGTCACTGTGTTTGTCCTATCTGTCTGTCACTGTGTTTGTCCTATCTGTCTGTCACTGTGTTTGTCCTATCTGTCTGTCACTGTGTTTGTCCTATCTGTCTGTCACTGTGTTTGTCCTATCTGTCTGTCACTGTGTTTGTCCTATCTGTCTGTCACTGTGTTTGTCCTATCTGTCTGTCACTGTGTTTGTCCTATCTGTCTGTCACTGTGTTTGTCCTATCTGTCTGTCACTGTGTTTGTCCTATCTGTCTGTCACTGTGTTTGTCCTATCTGTCTGTCACTGTGTTTGTCCTATCTGTCTGTCACTGTGTTTGTCCTATCTGTCTGTCACTGTGTTTGTCCTATCTGTCTGTCACTGTGTTTGTCCTATCTGTCTGTCACTGTGTTTGTCCTATCTGTCTGTCACTGTGTTTGTCTTATCTGTCTGTCACTGTGTTTGTCTTATCTGTCTGTCACTGTGTTTGTCTTATCTGTCTGTCACTGTGTTTGTCTTATCTGTCTGTCACTGTGTCTGTCGTATCTGTCTGTCACTGTGTTTGTCTTATCTGTCTGTCACTGTGTTGGTCTTATCTGTCTGTAGCTGTGTTTGTCTTATCTGTCTGTCACTGTGTTTGTCTTATCTGTCTGTCACTGGGTTTCTCTTATCTGTCTATCACTGTGTTTGTCTTATCTGTCTCTCACTGTGTTTGCCTTATATGTCTGTCACTGTGTTTCTCTTATCTGTCTGTCACTGTGTTTGTCTTATATGTCTGTCACTGTGTTTGTCTTATATGTCTGTCACTGTGTTTGTCTTATATGTCTGTAACAATGTTTGTCTTATCTGTCTGTCACTGTGTTTGTCTTATCTGTCTGTCACTGTGTTTGTCTTATCTGTCTGTCACTGTGTTTGTCTTATCTGTCTGTAGCTGTGTTTGTCTAATCTGTCTGTCACTGTGTTTGTCTTATCTGTCTGTAGCTGTGTTTGTCTTATCTGTCTGTCACTGTGTTTGTCGTCAGGTGCCAGTGAAGGATTGATAGATTAAGCGGCCCAAAGATCAGGGGGTAAAGTGTAAAGCGGTTAGAGACCTAGACACGGGTGTTATGTCTCTATATAAAACAAAACCTTTACCTTTTGCACTGGAACCGAAAAGGAGGTAGTCAGGGACAGTTACTCTCATGTTGTTCTGGCCTCAGTCGTTCTGTAAACAACACCCACTCCATTCTACGTCTGGGGTGATCACTGACAACTTCACGAAGACAACACAGAGTGGAAATACGCGGTACTCAGGGGCAGGTAAGCACAACCTATTCTGCTGCAGTGGTACTGGGCTGCAATTGTCGGTTACCATCCACTCCCTTTTCTTTTCAGTGAATATATTGACCGACCCCGGTGCCCCATTCTTCACGGGGCTCGCCGTGGCACGGAAATGCAAGTTACATTAGGCGCAGCGACAACGCTTCACGCCAGTTGTTTCTGTGTCGCTTCTGTTGAAGAATTCACGCGCCGTCGTCTGGCGTGAAGAGACTCGGCCCGTGTTGCCAAGTAATAATAAAAACCGCTGGCGCTGAACCTCCTGGTTTTGGCATATAAAAAAAAAGAAAAAAAGATCGGGTTCGAAATCCACAACCTCTCGAAAAAAGAGAAGAAAAAAGTTTCAGCGCAGAATCGAACCTGGTCATGCATGACCACGAGTCCAATGCTCTACCACACGAGCCATTAGACTTAGAGAATTGATATGACACTGAGACAAAAGTTCGCCACCCTAAAGTGGACAATGCTGGTGGAAAAAAAATCTATATTTTCATTTGTTTGTTTGTGTTTCATGAAAGTGTTGTGTATGAAGTATCTTTATTTATGGATAAAAAGATAATAGTTGTTGTGGGTTTTCTGTAATTTTTTGTTAATGCCGACGCTGGACATCTGATGGTGGTTA
>JAWQFJ010004681.1:75000-95000 GCA_034096865.1 Theodoxus fluviatilis | reverse complement strand
AATGTCAACTTAGCACGTTACCGGTAACGTTGTTATTGTTGTTTGTGACTTGTTTTCTTGCAAGTTTTGAGATTCGTAAACCTTTTGCTTGAAGGTTGTTGTTGCTGTTGTTTGCTTTTCTCTGTTTACAGTGGAAGTGTCGCCATCTTATTTCCGCTGGGCTGAGGCTGTGTTATTGTTTTGAGTTTGACCTTTATCTTATTGAACGCTGCTGGCGTTCCCCCCTCACTGCTTCGGGCAGAAGGGGAAAGGTTCTGTGCTTGATTAAACTGTTATTTTGTACCAGATTCAGTGGTTCCTTCTCACTTGTTGTTCTGACATTGATTGATTGTTTGTGGTGTCCCCCAAGGTGTGGCAGTTAAGTTTAGTTGTAAACTCTAGAGTGTCAAATGGCTTTTACCTTCAGGGCGATTACATCGTTCCTGAAGGATTGAAGGTGTAGAATCGCAAAACTACATTATAGCCGTTAGATTACCGCGACAATTGGACATCAGGATCGAGCAGATGAGAGAGCTATGGGGGCAGTGTGCAGTTAAGACAGGAGATGCACTATGGAGGCATCTCCAAGTCTGATCTTTGCTGATTCGTCAACCTTTAGAGCAGCTTATTTCCTCCTCCCATCCCCATTCCCCCCTCTGTCCTTGTTTACCCCCATTTATGGAAACTTGGTGTCCTTTTGTTGGCTAATGAAAGTAGACGTCCGTTTGCTTCCACTTGGTGTTGTCTGTTTTGGTTTCCATTTTTCTTTAGCTGGCTTGGTCGAGTCATTGATCTGTGTCACTTTCTGTGTCATTTTGTCTAGAAAATATTTGTTCTTTCGAAGGCAGTTCCCTGCTTGTCCTTTTGTGCGGCTTCCCTTGGTTTAGCGACACAGAAGAATTGTCTGTTTGAAATTTCTTCAGTCTAGCACCTGAAAGATTGTGTAGTGTAGCGTAAGATTTTTTCCCCAAATTGTACTACTCTGGTGAGTATTTATGAAAATAGTTCAGCCTCAGGTGGGTTACAGTCAGTTTTTCTTGAAGAGAGGAGCGCAGTGGATGCAGAACGCCTAATTACTGAAGTATTTGTGCACTTTGCAATAAAAAAACACCTTGTAATATACATGTTTATGTTCCTTGAGACCATGTCTAGGGAACAAAGTGTACCACAAAAATGAAACTTTTCCAAGTAAAACAGAAGACCTGAAGAACTAAGGGCTCATCATAGTTAGTCAAAACTAAAATTTACAACTTTATAATAATATCATCATGGACAGTACGAAGACCTGCTTGCTCTCAATCGTGAAAAGCAGAAAGCTGAAGTGGTTCGAAAGCTGAAGAACTAAGGGCTCATCATAGTTAGTCAAAACTAAAATTTACAACTTTATAATAATGTCATCATGGACAGTACGAAGACCTGCTCTCAATCGTGAAAAGCAGAAAGCTGAAGTGGTACGGTCACGTGTCAAGAGGCAGTGGGCTGGCCAAGACCATCCTGCAAGGTACCGTACCAGGTGGGAGAAGGAGAGGCAGGCAGAGAAAGAGGTGGAAAGACAACATCAAAGAGTGGACAGGCTTGACCTTTGCTGACTCGCAGCGAGCCACAGAGGATAGAGATCGATGGAGGAAGATTGTTCGAAAGTCATCAGTGGTGCCTCAGCAACCCACCTCAGGGTTAAGAGACTGAACTGAACTGAATAATATGCCTTGAGGGATTCTAAGAAAATGACTGCAAACTAAAAACCAAACTAGATGGGAAATGGGTAATTGGGCACTGTTGATAAAAAGACTTCTGTTTCCTACTACCAATTTTTTCTTTCTCATGAGCATTTTATTGTATGCTGTTTCCTTTATTGCTTGATCTGTCCAAGCCGGTGTGCTCTCATTGTTGTTTATTGGGAGATGTGAGCTTGGATCATGCACTGCTGTTTTGAGACTCAGTTGCCTTTGGGTGACTCCTTATTTCTCTCTCTCTCTCTCTCTCTCTCTCTCTCTCTCTCTCTCTCTCTCTCGCTCTCTCTCTCTCTGAACCTTTTCTTGCCCTCACCTCCTCCTCTCTTTCTCTGTGCTTCTGGGTCTTCTCTCCCCTTTGTTCAGAGACCCTCCCTATCCAGGGCTCCTCCTGAGCCTCCTGCGTAACTTCTCCCTCGTGTGCCTCATTTCAGGATTTGAACCTGTAACACATGGTAAGATCAAGAATGATACCTCTCATGCATTGCTTCAAGAAGTTTGCCTTAACGTTACTGTGTGTCTGTCTGTCTTGTAAGCTGTTGGCGTCTCAGTTCATGCGTGAGGATGTGTTTCCCATGTATTGGATATCAGTCATGTGTTTTGGTAAATGAAGAAGTCAAGTCTTCACCCCATTATCTTTTCATATGTCGATTAATGATTTAACCACCATCATTTATATCGCGCCATGTAACTCAATTCACATTTTCTCATCATCATCTTTAGCATTTGTGGGATTCAATCCACTATTTCTTCATATAACAAAACTTGGGTCATCTCCATGCGTAAAGTCAAGGGGCGATAGGGCTGGGTAGTCTCGCCATGCATGGATTGGAGACAGACCATTGTTGGTCCTTGGGACCTGGTCCTCTCTGACATCTACTGACTCTCTTGGCTCCCATCACCCTTAGCACTCATCCCCATGCTCGTTTGTAGAGGAATAGATTGTGGGTGGTGTCAAGGTTGAGCAGATCGAAGAGAAAGACGAGGATCCTGACGTCGTTCTGCCTGGGGATGCTAAGTCTCAGGACTCGGTGGTCGGAGGAGGTATTTCATCAGCTTTCCTGGCGGCACAGCCAAACTTTCACCTCAAGTGCACGGCTCATGAGTTCTAGATCCATCTTCCTGAATGGCATACTGCTGCTGCTGCTGCAATTGCAGTGTCCATGATGCATCGTGCTTGCTGAGTTTTCTAGCGGATACGTCAGGCTTGGTATGATAGGGTCACGGTCTGGTGACTTGCTTTGTTTATTTGTGCTTACTGGATGCTGCTGCTGTAAATAAATCAGGCTTGTGGGGCTTGCCTCAGGAGTCAGAGGACACTCATGGAATGATGGCTTGACAAACACCACTGGCTTGTCGAGTCTCCCATATTGGAGAATTGGAGGCATCATCTTCGTTGTTATTGACATCAGCCTTCTCTACTCTCATTGGCAGGATTATTTGCAAGCATGAAACGTGTGCATGGCAGTGGCTGCTGTATGGCTGTATGGCTTTGCATCACGTTTTGTTCCTTGGGTTTCCCCCCCTTCGGTTGCAAGGACTGCTGGTTGGCCATTTTGAGCAATTTTGGGGGAAAAGAGCATTTTTATTGGATGCAAGTCCCGCCCCATTTTGCCCATCTTGCCTTCCAAAGCTTGTTGCTGGTGGAGTATGCATAGCAAGGCCAGGGTGTATTCAGTTTCTTCCTTGTTTGGCAAGTCTGGGCAGCAGCGCTCCGTGTGCTTTGGATGGACTGTGCTAGTGGATGAATGAAGGTCATCAAAATGACGTGTCACTCATGCTGCATCTCTGCATTGTTGTCTGGGATAGACTCGACATTTGGTTGGTCGTGAAATCTGTATTTGTCTTGTTTCCGATTTTTGCTTGACAAGTTTGTCCAAGTATTATGACAAGATGCAGAATGTAATAGTTCTGAGGATGCCAAGATAGTCAACTACAAAGATTAAAGGAGGAATGACAGGAACTTATATATAATAATAATAATAGTTTATTCATACGCACATACCTTCCCTTGACAGGCAAGCTCATGGCGTTTACAATCCAAAGAATCAACACTCATACAACCACTCAACACCACATTCCCACAAAAACTCACACACAACACACATAAACAAAAAACAAAAACTAAGATCCAATAGAACAAATATAACAAACTATACAATATACACAGCACTTGCCGGCCAGGTCAAGTAAGACAAAAGCAGCTCAGCGGGAAAGGCGGATCAGAAGAGGTGGGTCTTTAGAGCACTTTTGAACTGGGGCAGAGTGTCAGAATGACGGACTGAGAGAGGGAGACTATTCCAGGTTACAGGTCCGATATAGAAGGCACGCTGTCCTTGAGTTTTCTTATTACGGCGGGGGACCTTTTAAGCATTCTAGAGTAAGCAGCTGAGTGTAGAGATCTGGAGGGCGTGTAGACTGCAAGAATTTCTGTAAGAGTGTGTGGTGCGGTGTTGTCGATGGCCTTGAAGCACAAAGTAGCAAGTTTATAATCTATCCTCTGAGAGATGGGGAGCCAGTGAAGTGTATGTAGGAGTGATGAGACATGGGTACGCTTGGGACATCGAAAAACTAGCCTAGCAGCACAATTCTGAACTTTCTGGAGTTTGTTAAACAGTGTCAGGGATGTCAGCGAGAAGAGAGTTTCCATAGTCGAGACGAGACAGGACAAGTGATGTGATGAGCGTTTTGGTGGCCTGCTGAGAGAGATAATGATGAATGGTATTAATTTTCCTTAGCTCGTAATATGCTAACTGACAGACTTTGTTGACATGATATCTCATTGACAGATCAACTTGCAAGTTTTCAGCTGAAACAAATACTTTAGACTGTGCAAAGAGACATACCGCAAGATGGTTAGTTAAAGCATGAAGTTGAGAGCCTAGTGACTTGGGTCCATGGCTTGAAATGTGCTACTTTACAATTCCCATGATGGATGAATTGATGGCATTATGCATTGAGTAATAGGTGCTGTGCATTATCAGTCTGATTTTAAGACTTTGAAAATATGTGTGAAAAGTAATTATTCCCATGATCTGTGTGTGTGTGTGTGTGTGTGTGTGTGTGAGAGAGAGAGAGAGAGAGAGAGAGAGAGAGAATATGTGAAAAGGGATTATTCCTGTGATCTGTGTGTGAGAGAGAGAGAGAGAGAGAGAGAGAGAGAGAGAGAGAGAGAGAGAGAGAGAGAGAGAGAGAGAGAGAACCAAAATGTGTGAGAGTGCATTTGTGAGTAGACATTGGTGTCTAAGACTTTAGATTTAGTGCTGGGTGACTACCTTTCATCGAGATCTTTCTCATTTTTTCCTTCCCCTCTCTCACTTGTTCTCTCACCAACGAAACGTGGTACCTTGACATGATCATTGTGAATCTAACAACTTTTGAAGGCATTAGATTGTTGAGAAAAGAGGTCAGACTAGTTATTTGGCTTTCCAATTTATAAAATCTATAAATAAGAAAAGAAAAAACATGACAAACACCAATTTATAAAATCTGCAAGATTTGATTTGTGGAATCATTTCCTCAATCATTTACATATGATGCCTACATTATCTTCTAGATGAAATACATGGCAGTCATGAGTCACTGACAACGGTCTTGGTTTTGATTGACTACTGAATTTTTTCCCTCAGGATTAACTACATAGGACAAAATTAAACTCTGACAGAGTTACAAATTCACTTGAAAATGTTTTCGGAACTGGAAACTTGTTTTTTCAAGTAGCATGAATGAAAACACTATGTATTTATTCCTAACCATAAGTAATGAGCTTGAAGTAGCATGAACAATCAACCGGGCTGAACTGAAGGAGGGGAGTACCCCTGAAGGATACTGGATCATCACTAACAGGCGCACCTGCATCAGCAGACATGCCAACGCTGCTTCGAATATGGGACACCTTGGACATAAAAAAGTCGCAAAACATCTGAGGTAACATCGACATTGGTGAAGAAGGGAGAGAAGTACAACGGGTCTTGTTCATGAACCTGTTCGTGATGGAAAATAGTTGACGGCAAGTGGTAGAAGCACATATTTTTGCATTGAAGTACACTGTCTTAGCGTATCGACGAGATGATTGATCTTGTGCATGAAATAACCAAAAATTTCTTTGTGAACAGCCAAACCAGAACGCAGCCACTGTCGCTCAGCTTGTCGTTTTTCTGCTTCAAAGCACGGAGTTCGGCAGCGATGGTGCTATACAACGGGGTGGAGCGACGTTGAGGGACCTTGCGCTGCGCTGCTGTGGCATGACTGTCAAGGACAGAGCGGAGGTGATCATGCACACAACTGGTCAGCGGATGGCGCGGGTGACGCAGCAGCCAGAGCAGCCACATCATGTTTGAACACAGTCAAATCAATCCCACGGAGATTTCGAACGCTGCGGTACTCCGGCCGCCGCACCGGCCGCCGTACATTCAAGTCACACAACACAGCGAAATGGTCAGAGGTCAAGTATTGAGAGACATGGCATGAACGAAACACATTGTCATCAGGGCGAAACAGCACCCAGTCAATGATATTTGCTGTGGAGGGTCATAAATGTTGTCGGAAGAAAAACACGGCAGCAACCTTTGACCTGCGACGATAATTTGAATGGCAAAACTTGTCGACGCCGTCGATTCATTCGTTCTGTTAACATTTCTCACGTGAATCGAATTCCTCTCGAGTTTAGGAATCATTAGCGAATCATAGTGCGTCCTCCACGAACTTCGTATCGGCATAATTCGTAGCTTAATGAGGGTGCGCGCGCATGACAAGAAAGTTACGAACTTCGTTTCTCTCATGTCGCATAGAACGGCAGACGAATTTCGTTTCTGTGAACGAAGGTACGCAACTCTTGGTAAACTAGAATGGACACGATCACTATGAAGATTGCAATGAATCGAAATTGGGTCACATTTCACAAAACAGCCGTCTGACGACTAAATAACCATACATTTAGCATCAGACGTTCCATTTACTCATGAAATAAGGCAAGCATCGCATAACTTGATGTTTTGATTAACTAGTAAGGAAAATCGAGCAATTTAAAACTTGAAGCGTGACATCTTTTGGGTCGCCATTTTCTTCGGATGCTAGTCTTTTGAAGGCCAAACACTTGGTCTCTTAAACCACGCCTGGAATGTTTACTGTTTGTCAGTCAAGCCCTTTCATTTTACAAATCAGCAGTTGAAACGACATGGTATCATTTTCTTGTGATTACAGTAATGTTAGGACAACGGAAGAATGCAAAAAGACTCACCGAAATGGAGTTCGGCAAATCGTCTGTTTTCACGAAGTTCGTATGGGCAACACTTGTTCATTACCATATCGCAGACAACCGGATGTCACGTGACAGCACAAGGTGTGACGTAGAATGCAATAATGCCTCATTAAGCTACGAATTATGCCGATACGAAGTTCGTAGAGGACGCTCTATGTTACCCTATTGCCTCACAGTTGGCTAAAAATAGCAGTCTTCTAGAGTGTACCTGTCCTTGGATTGCAAACAACGTGTTTACCGAGCCAATCAACAAGATTCCTGCGAGTCAACGCGAGACCAGGAGGTCACGAGATCAGGGCAGGTGACGCGGGACCCTTGCCCTTGTTTGTGTTGTCCCTGGCGGGAGAGTTCCCCTCGGGGCTAAATTCCCTTAGTGTCCGCCAACCTAGTTCTCTTCAGAATCACAGCTTTATATAATTTCATCCTGCTTCTCCTGCCCGTTCTCCTCCTGCTCAAACTTCTCCTGCTCTTCTTTCTGCTCCTGCTCTTCTTCCTCCTGTATCTCCCACTGTTCCTCCTCCTGCAGCTCCTCCTCCTCCTCCTCCTGCTTCTGTTCCTGCTCCAGTTCCTCCTGCTCCTCCTTCTGCTCCTCCTGCAGCTCCTCCTGCTCCTCTTCCTGCTCCTCTTCCTGCTCCTGCTCCTGCTGTTTCTCCTGCTCCTGCATCTCCTCCTTCTCCTGGTTTTGCTCCTTCTCCTCTTCCTCCAGCTCTTGCTCTACCTCCTGCTCCAGCTGCTACTGTTCCTGCTCCTGCTCCTCCTGCTCCTGCTCCTGCTCCTGCTCCTGCTCCTGCTCCTCCTGCTCCTCCTGCTCCTCCTCCTCCTCCTCCTCCTCCTGCTCCTGCTTATCCTGCTCCTGCTCCTGCTCCTCCTCCTGCTCCTCCTCCTGCTCCTGCTCCTCCTCCTCCTCCTCCTCCTCCTGCTCCTCCCTCCTCCTCCTCCCCCTCCCCCTCTTCCTCTTACTTCTCCTCCTTCTCCTCCTCCTCGAGGGTGAAGAGTAGGGTATAGAGTTGAAGTAACGAATATCGTTTCTGAGAATCGAACAGTATACATGTAAATGCCCTATGTATTCCCTTTTATTTCAACAACACTGACACGAACAAACACACACACACACACACACACACACACACACACACACACATACTCGCAAACACAAGCACTGACAAAAACACAATACGTACATTCACGAATACACCCCAACACACACACTAACACAGGCCAACACTATCACAATAACACTAGCGCACACGCACGCACGCACGCACACACACACACACACACACACACACACACACACACACTCGAACTTTCAACACACAAATCCCCCCCCCCCCCCCCAGCACCTTCACCCCCCCCCCCCCCGCACGCACGCAAGCAAGTACACGCACACACATGCACGCACACACACATGCACACACGCGCGCGCACACACACACAGTTACTGCGTCCAGGTCGTCCCAATGTGGTACAAATCACGTTCTAATACAAGAATTAAATTTGGGGTCTGCGTTCTTATGAAAATATGGGCAACAAATAGTTTTGGGGTCATAAATTTATCTTATCTTTTTATTGCATGGTTTTGATAAATTGCTTTGGCACTGGTTCCTTGTGAAATGGTCTTTCCAGAGGGAAACACGTTTAGCAGCAAGTGACTCGATATCAAGGATTGCTTGCATTCCTCAGAGTAAAAGCAGCGTTTTGGTACAAACCGATGAACAATGATTTTTTGTTCAATCTTTTCCTTATTTAGTCTGTCACTCGTTGCTGTGTTCTGTTGTTCAAGATATCAGTTGCCAACATTTCGTCAGGGTACGAGTTACCCTTGATTTAAGCTCTTCCTCCTTCAATCTCTGTCACTTGTTGCTGTGTTAGTTTGCTGACGTTATCTGTTGGGGCCGTGATTTGTGACAATGCTTACTTGTCTTTCTCCACCTGCTTGGTAGAGAGATTGAAAAGGCATCAATGTTTGATGGCGGGACGAAATGACTGTCACAAGAAAAGTCAATGTCTGTCAGTGATGTGGGGCAAGTGACAGCAATGACATACCGGCCTTCTCGGGCCTCTGTGTCCCTCGTGCTTTACCTTAGACCTGAGCTTCGGTTGTCTCATACATCACGCAGATCAGGCGAGACATCTCGTACTCTTTTGCCCTCGCGTCTATGCCGCTGTAGGTGTCAGTCAGCGTTTGCCTCTCTGTTCTGTGACTGCGTGTGCGTTTGTGTTTGTCTGTGAAGGTGTGTGAAAGTGACATTGCGCGAATGATGTTATAGAGCCCTCTGTGCGTTGGGGGTAAGAACAGTTCCATAGCGTCTCCTTTCGAGAATCCGCAGAGGCGATTTCTCAGGGAAATCGAGACCGAATTTGCTCCTACTCTAGCCAGCTCTTGTGAAACTTGTTATCAGATGCCTTAACAAAAAGTGATAGGCCGTTAATTTCTATTCATCATCACTAATCGTCATTTTTGTTATGTATTGTTATTATGTATGTGTGTTCCTGTGGGTGTGCAAACAAGGCCGCGTGACAAGGGTGTATGGGAGAACTTCTGTAGTAACTTTTCTGCTGTTCAAACTGCTGGAATGAAATGTATGCTTCGTATGCATGTTATGTTCCAAGGGGAATGAATACATATGTACTTTTGACTCAGCCTTGCTCCGGAAAAAGCTGTAAATTGTTTAATGGAAATGGGAGGGGGGGGACGTTGAGGGGGAATCCTGGTCGAATTTATTCCTTTTCAAATGGGATTAAAGTTAGGGTGGGAGGAAAGCCCCCTGTTGCCGCTTGAGTTAATGTCTTTAGAAGCAAATTTCGGGACTGAACTCACTTCCTTTGGAACTCCACCCCCCCTACTCTCTCTCTCTCTCTCTCTCTCTCTCTCTCTCTGTGTGTCTGATTGTACATGAAAATAATGTGTCATATGATTGCTACACTTGCACAACCTAGACAGTAATGTATGCGATTATGTACTTCAAGTTGTTTATGCCATACCTTCTCAATGTTGATAGAGAATGCGGAGCTCCTGACATGGAAGCAAGTCATGTATATACTTGTGAGGGGCCGGTGGCCTGAACAATAAAGTCAGTCATTCAGTCTCTCTCTCTCTCTCTCTCTCTCTCTCTCTCTCTCTCTCTCTCTCTCTCTCTCTCTCTCTCTCTCTCTACAACCCAGGGTGAACATCCATCTGTGACCTCTGACCTTCCGCCAAATAACCAGGATGAAGTTCGAGACTGTCGCCCAGAAACAGCTGAGAAAATTGACTGTGATGTCACAAACGATCAGCCGTCACCAGCCCACGCCCGAGCCGACACTACCCCCGATGAAGACCTTCCACCTTCGGTGAGGGAGGTAATTCGGTCATTGAGACAAATGCAAGCCGAGATCACATCAGAGACAAGCACGGGGAGGCACGACGGCTGTGATGCAGTCAGCGCTGATGCCCAGTTCCCTCTGCCCCGTGCTCAATTGGAAGACAGGCTTGCCCCTCCTGGAGGGCCCATGCAAGTCCCTCCACAAGTCCGTCCACCATTCATGCCCCCAGCTAGTCACGACCATCGCGACAGTGGCCGTCGAGAAGGAGACCGACCAAACCTGACACGGAGCCAGCGTAAGCTGAGAACACGAAAGACGTAATAGCTTGTGTGTTGAGACTCTCGTGCATATCGGGACTGAAATCGCTTTCGCGTCTCGGACAAGACTGGTCACCAGTCTTGAACCCCCTACCCCCCACCCCATTGCTTATTATGTGCCGATTTAATGCATGTAAATTGCAACAGGCCGGCGGCCTACGCAATAAATCATTCGTTCGTTCGTTCGTTCTCTCTCTCTCTCTCTCTCTCTTTCTCTCTCTCTTTCTCTCTCTCTCTCTCTCTCTCTCTCTCTCTCTCTCTCTCTCTCCCTCTCCCTCTCACTCTCCCTCTATCCCTCCCCTCCCCCTCTCTCTCTTTCTCTCTTTCCCTCTCCCTCTATCCCTCCCCCTCTCTATCTCTCACTCCATCTCTCTCTCCCTCTCTCTCTCTCTCTCTCTCTCTCTCTCTCCTCTCCCGGTGGCATTTGCCGAGGTCTCTTTGCTTCCTGTGGAAGAAAGAGCAGGGATTGGGTGAGTGTCGATATGTGTTTAGCACGCTAAGCAAACTATTTCCTCCCCTCCCTTCGGCTCCTAGACTGAATGTATACATACACAACACAATTCATTTTGCTGAAAGGTGTACTTGAATAGAATAATAATAATAATAATAATGTGTGGATTTATATAGCGCCTTACCATGAGTTAAGACATGCTCAAGGCGCATACATAAACAACCATTACAATATACAATAACAGTCAATCACATCAAAGGTAACTCAACAAACTCAACAACATAGGAGTCAGACATTCACTTCAGGCATTCGACAAACTCATGCACAGCGTCACCGCTTAACCATGAAACTTGGGAGAGAGGGAGGAGAGACAGGAGGGTGGTAGGGGGCCTAGGCAAGCTAGTACAAAGAGAACAGTGAGGGGAGGAAGATGAAGAGACTTAGACAGGATTCGGGAACGATTTCAAGAAGAGGTGAGTTTTGAGAGCAGAGCGAAAGGTCGAGGGAGATGTAGAGTGACGAACAGAGGCGGGGAGGTCATTCCAGATAGAGGGAGCCTGATAAAAGAAAGAGCGTTCACCAAATTTTGTTTTAACTGGAGGATCCTCCGGGAACCTGAGGATTCTTGTGTCTGCGGAAGAGCGTAGCTGTCTAGTGCGTGTGTAGGTGCGCATGGGTTTAGAGAGATATTGAGGAAGGGATTCAGCGAAGTAATGGTAGCAAAGACAGACAATCTTGTATTGGACTCTAGCACTAATGGGCAACCAGTGGAGAGAGCGGAAGAGAGGAGTGAGATGATCTGACTTTTTTGACTTACAGATGAGTCGAGCTGCAGCATCTTGCACTCTTTGAAGTTTATCACGCAGTGATCAATGCTTCGTATAAGCTAGCCAAAAATAGATGTAGCTGATTCTGTCAAATCTACGTACGTGGATGTCATACATACAAACCACTTGTCCTGTGTCACAGGCTGGACACATTTAAGGTCCCCATGTCCACCGTTTATGAAATGTCTCTTTAACGATGGATTCATGCGGTTCTGAACGACATTGATGACATGAACAGTATGCAAAGCAAGACATGGAAACAAGAAGAAGAATATATCAATCGACACACAATCATTTGAGACTGGCGATAAAGGAAGGAAATACTTTTCCCCCCCAGAATTTCGGTGAACTCGAAGATGAGATCACACTCGAGATAATGTGCGGGAAGAGTGACTAAAGCGGAGCACAAGAATTGAAGCAAGGGTGTAATAAAACCAAGAACGATGGATGTCAACAAAAAGGTTGCAGCAGCAAACGTGATTTTTGGAAGGTCACCACAAATTCTGTCCTACCTTTTTTAGGACGCAGGTTTTTTATTTTTAATCTGCAATCTTTTCTGATTAATTTGAAATAAGTATGAACATTGTATGATCAAAATGATACTTAACTTTACAGATGCTATGTTTATTTAGATTTACGAGTTGTGCCGGTGGCAATTGAGGAAAATGGCCTCTGAGGTCTTCCTACACAACGGTTATAACCGAGATAAGGCACAGAAACGATTTTCGCGCGTTTAAATGTATTTTTCAGTCATTTAAATTGTCGGCATGAACAGTTGGTGTCTCTGGCCGCTGGCGTGCACTTCTGCAAAAACATGCAGCTAACCCAGACTGACCCCTATGACATATGCCTGCGTGCAACACCGACCCGCCTAGCGTGTTAGGACTGGTTTAATGCTGGCTGGTCACATCGGAGTCTAAAGAATCGCAATTTTTGGTGAGAGGCCCAACAGCAGCAATCGCGTCTTTGTCATTGCTCAACTCCTTCTCGCCGTCCTGCCTCGACTTGACAAAGACCCAGGACAGAAATACATGCAAACAAACGAATAAATAACACACATACAAACAAACAAACAACAAACACAACGGACAAACAACTCGTCATGAGACGTGATTGGATGCAGGGATTGGTGGCCTGTTTGTTGCTGAGCGAGGGTTGGGTTCGATTTTTCAGGATAATTTGGGTGCATGTTGAATCTGAATGATCTGATCCTGTCCCAATGTCTTCCGGGGGCCTCTTTGGCTGCTTGGGACTGCCCCTGGCTGAGCTGCTAGAGCGCCCCCCGAAGGCCCAGGAAACAAGAGTTCGAGCTGATGGGGGGAGGGGGAGAGGGGGGGGGGGGGGGGCATTGAGCAGATCTGGCCTTACATCACACTTTGCGTGTTTACACAATTAAAAACAACCCTCTGTATTGTATTCAAGGTGAAACACTTCCCTGCATCTAAGAAGTCGTTGATTTATATATGTTCCTCTTTAGGAGAGTCCTGAACAGCCAGGTAGTGTTGAAGTCACTGCGTCCGTGAAGTAAACTGATTAGAAAAAAAAGAAGGAAAAAAGTGAACTGAGAAGCCTTTCTAAAGGTTGAAAGTCAAGGCTGAAGCCATGATAACTTGACTCCCAGCCCGGGGAGAGGCGGCCAAACCAATTAATCACTAAGTGTATCCTGTGTCAGTATGGGCCCACGAACCGCCCACAGGTAGAACTCCGTTTTGACTGCACCAGAGGACTTGGTGTCAATGCCTTGTCAAACGGACCAGACCTGATGGGTGGTTATATTTCCCGTTGTCTCTCCCTTTCTCTCCTTCCCCACTCCCAACCTCTTCTCTGTCGGTAAATATGCGAATGAGGTGTCTGAGTGTGTGTGCGTGCGTGCGTGCGTGTGCGCGCGTGTGTGTGCGTGTGTTTGTGTGTTTGTTTGTGTTTTGTTTTATTCAAGAGGCGGACTTTTTTCTTGACAGTATCATACCTGAAAGCAAGTCGCTTGTAGTTTATGTGCAATAAATACCGAATGCGATACATGCGGTGGAGCTGAAAGGGCTGTTGGGTCATTTCCGTGCAAACCACTCGACAAGGTCGGCAGGAAAAGCTCATTACCTTGTAAGGAACACCAAGGACAGAGGAGGACAAGTCGCCTTTCTCCTTCCAACGTTGGTTCAAGTATGGCCTCGGGCTTTACCGGAAGTTGATCAGAGTTGACCCCGACCTACTTGGAGTGCCATCGGAAACTGGAGCTGCTGGGACCAGTTCTTCACCACGGGACACCGGAAGTGCTCTGCCATAGATCTGCGAATCCTTGTCGAGTTTGGTGACTCTGCACCGAGAATTCGAGAATTTATAGATTTGGCAAGAGTTTGCTCATGAAATTTGTCAAGGAAACACCCATGAACAATTTACAGAATTTGGAGAACGCAAAAAAGTGGAAATAAAGTATTTATTAACGCTTTGGATTCAAGTAAACAGAACGATAAAAAAATATTCCGGAAAGAATTATTCTTGTTGTCTATTTCTGATCCTGGCTATTTACCCAAAGGTGTTTGGGTGTTGGCAGCTGCACGTTTATATATATACCAACGTATGTATGCATCCGTATAACTTAAGATAAATTAGCAATCGTATTAATTTTCGATGGGTGCGATTCCTACATTCAACTAAATCCCAGATACGCTGCAGAAACCCTATCGGCCCCATGAACACTAGAGCTCAGAGTCCCCATATCCCATGAAATCTGGAAGATAGATCTTGCTTATGGGTACATGCAATTAAGCACATATAGATAGTGACCAAAGGAAGCAAAATCAGCAAACCTATCTATTTTTGAGTTGCTTAATGAATTGTCTCTCAAACAAAATAGCCAACGACCTTTTTCACCGAACTCCACAGGTGTGTAAGAGACAGGTAAAAACCACTCAATAAAATTGGTTATTGAGTGTTGATGACAAATATGTGACATTTTATAAGAGATAAGAAGAAAAATATGGAGCCTCATAGTAAAGCAGACAGTGAGGAAAGATGTGCAATAAATGTCTGCTTACCTTGAGAGGCTAATGTCTTGTAATTAGAACACCTATGTATCAATGAACAGAAACAGATGAAAAATCTTCATTCATTGTTTTTTCCCGTCTTAATTCACAATGCAATAGTAGAAAAATGTGATTAAATGAACAGTCTTCACGGTTCAGGGAACGTTACAGTCCTCATCTGCTACGTTTTGGTCATTTAGAGACGCACCAAGGTGAGCTATCCTTTGAAGCAGAGTGATTTGTTGTTGCAACACAGGTACAAATTGCACCTCTCACACTTCGTGGTTGTTTTGCGAAGCTTGTGAGGGTTGTCAGAGTAGCTGACATCAGAACGTCCTTGCATTTCCCTAGCAATTGCTGCATCCATTAGATTAAAGTGTCCCTCCAGGGCATCACAAAATTCATCATGCATGGGAAATTTCATCCTCATCTCTAGAATCTCCATTTTCAAAGTCTGCCATGATCACAGCCAAATTCTTCCTCCAAATAGATTTTTTTGTGTGCTAAACTATAGCAGTCTGGGAGTGAAAGCCTATCTCCCCAAGGTATCCGATGACAAGTCCGACAGTGCAATGTCTGTCACCTGATATCTGGGTCTCATACTGCAGCCTGGCTGGACAGGCCACCTGCTTCCCGCTGTAGCGGGTTCTGGGATTTGAGGCTACACACAGCCAAACCGCTGTGGCGAGAGCTGGGGCAAAGAGTAGGCAAACAGATACATTTGTGAAAATTCACTCAACGTATGAATGAAATGCAAACAACTATAAAGCTAAGCAAAGATGGGATTTCAATCCCAGCTGCCAACTTCAAATAATATCCATTTCCTTAGTGTACAAAGAACAACATTTTGAAAATATGTTTAAACTCACAAATGATTATATAAAATGTAAAACTTGCGCAAGTTTTCGTCATTAAATGCTATTTCGGCATGGTGACAACACACTTTTTATTTGTCATGAACAAACCAGGTAGAGATGGGAACTGTCCACTTACGAGGTCAAGTGTGTAAGCTGTAGTTCATTTCAAAGCCATTAACATAATAAAAAATAAAATTGCACGAAACGAGCTTGGTCAGATCTGATCAAGCAGCATTCTCCTGAGGAATGACGTAGAACGGCGTCAAATGCGCACGTGATAGATAGAACACAAGCCAGCTCGTACTTGAGTAATCCACCTTTTTCTGCTATCTGATATTTTGGTGTTAAATACAATACAGAGACGATCACAGGAACTTTTTTTTCTGTCGGTGATGATAATGACGCTGATAGTGTTAAACAGTGGTTGAACCAATCAAGGTTTTTTTTTTTTTTTTTTTTTAAGAGGCAGGTATACTGCTCAACGTTTGCTAAGGATAGTAACTTTGGAGTGACGTGCAATCACACATTATGTGTTAAAAGTTGATAATCCTGTAAGGGAATTCATTTCTAATTGGTGCTCACTGAAACACCTGTTCAAATTTTCAATTGATGGGGATAACCCCAATTTCACAGTTTTCTGGGCTATTGAATAACTTTAATAACATTTATTCACACTTGGGTTTCGACTTTATTCTGTCATTTGATGAATTGCTGTGATGCGAAATGGCTCAAGCAAGCCAAAGGCTACACCTGACACCAGAACAACTTGGGTTTAGCAATGGAATGCTGGAAGGGGGATCCTCCCAAACTGAAGTTACGACTGCCCTCGGCGTGTCTCAAAGCATCAGCAGCAGGGCAGGGCAGAGGTACCAGACGTTGGGAACTGCAGCCAGAAGACACGGTGGAGGCAGAGAACGCGCCATAACCCGAAGGGAGGACCGCTATCTGACATCGAGGCACGTAATCGGTTCCGGACGGCGACTGGGTTGCTTTCTGACCTCGTGCAGGCCACTGGAACCTCCCTTTGCACTCGGACAGTCCGCAGACGACTTCCCGAGGCAGGGCTCCAAGTCAGGAGACCTCTCGCAAGCGTGCCTCTCAACTACGGCCAGCGACAACGACTTGCGGGGGCTCAAGACCACCTGACCTGGACAGTCCGTGACTGGACACCACCTGTGCTGTTCACAGACGAGTCGAGTTTTGTCTAGACTTCTTGGATGGCCGTGCCAGAGTGTGGCGGCGGCCAGGGGAACCATACCAAGAAGCCTGCGAAAGGTATCACGACCGCTACGGAGAAGGATCAGTAATGGTCTGGGCATGCAAGGCAAAACTGACCTGTACGTCCTCCCACAAGGCTCTATCACCGCAGTCAGGTGCAGGAATGAAATCCTTGATGTCTACGTCAGGCCTTATGCTGGTGCTGTCGGTGACGACTTCATCCTCAAGGATGACAACACTCTACCACACCGTGCCAGGATCATCACCAACTACATGGAGTGAGAAGCCCTTGTGCATGTGGAGTAGCCCGCTAGATCCCCAGATTTGAATCCCATCGAACACTGTCGGGTCATGCTCCAGAGGGCGATTGCAAAGTGTCCTCCTCACCAGCCGCAGTCTCTGAGAAAACTCCAGGACGCCTTTCAGCAGGGGTGGAATGCTTTGGAACAGACGGCTTTTCAGAGGCTCATCCGCAGCATGCGACGGCGCTGCCAGTCTGTGATTCGTGTCAGTGCGTCGCAGACTCAATACTGAGCAAGTTTTGTTCGTTTCCACTCGCGAAAAAAGTAGGCAAAATCGCTTCATTGAGTGAGAATGTCATTTGGGGGCAGTCTTACGTTTGTGTCCTACTTGAGCGGTGCAACGACATTTTCATTTCACTGATTGTAATAACCTTCAATGTAAATGTTTATCTAATATGTTATAACGATTTTTGGTCTCCAGAATAACTTTATTTACCAAAATCAGTGTTTGAGTTTCTATCCTTTGCAAAAGTTGAGCAATATATATTTACAGTGCTTCTAAACTGCCATGGGCAAAAACAACATGGGCACGTACAAGAGATTGTAATCAGCTGCACATTCAGAATGGTTTCTGATAACGGGCCACACTACTAAATTCGTCCGAGGAGAGGGCTGCGGAAGAGACAGCGAAGCTGGCGAGCCAGGAAGGCCGATAGGCTACTGCATCTGATTGGCGTAAAGAAAGAAAAGAAAGGAAAGGAAAGAAGGAAAAAGACAGGAAAGAAAGGAAAGGAAAGGAAAGGAAAAGAAAGGAAAGAAAAAGAAAGGAAAGGAAAATATAAGAAAAGAGAGAAAACGAAACGAAACGAAACTAAAAGGAAAAGAAAAGGAGCAGAACAAGGAAAAGAAAAAGGACAATGGACAAAGGACAATGGACAAACGAAAAAGAAAAAGAAAAAAAGGGAAAGAAAAGGAAAGAAAAAGACAGAGAAGAAATGAAATGGGAAAGAAATGAAAAAGAACGAAAGGTAAAAGAAAAGTAAAAAAGAAAGGTAAATTCCAGTAAAAACTCATTTGTTCATTTCTATATTTAGTTCTTTACGCCAGCCAGAAGCTGTGGTCCGTCAGAAAGCGTGGCCCGCCAGCTCGCTGTCTTTCTCGCATCCCTATCTTCAAACAAGTTCACCAGTGTGGCCCGGTACTCTTAATAATTCGACTCTAAAAAGAGACGGCACCCGCCACTCCGCCTGACTGACTTGGCACACCCAGGGAGTTATGCTAAGATCCGGCCGCGTAAATATATCTGCGTTTTGTGACAAACGTCTTGCTCGGCGGTACTGTACTCCATGCACCTTAACGGTGCGCGTGATTCGGGTGTAATCTTAAGCTAAACGACGTTTATTGGCGCTGCTGAAATGGTCGAAGTCGGAAACATTCGGAACGTCGTTTAGCTTAAGATTACACCCGAATCACGCGCACCGTTAAGGTGCATGGAGTACAGTACCGCCGAGCAAGACGTTTGTCACAAAACGCAGATATATTAACGCGGCCGGATCTTAGCATAACTCCCCGGGCGTGCCAAGTCAGTCAACGGTCGCGTTTTATAAAACCAGACTACAAATAGACTACAGGGAGGTGACTCCCATATTATTTCCGGCAGGGGAGACGGCTTTTCACGGGAAAAAACTTTTTTGAACGCTACATTATGTGTTAAACGACACAAATGCACCAAAACCACAAAAACTCGTAAAGCAACTAATGCGTCGTTTGTCGGGATATATTCCATGCGAAGAACAGGTGAAGGAGCGGTAAATCGCATAAAGAGAGAGCCGGGCAGATAACTCTGCGACGATTTCCGGTTCATACTTTGGGTCGGTTCATACTTTGGGTCGTTACAGGGGGGCCCGTTATCAGAAGCCTTTCCGGAAATTCAAACAGATACCAATGTTCCTCTCGAACAGCTCCGACATACGTGCTCACGCAGTAGAGCAAACGCTCAGCCTGTTTCCGGGAGAAGCAGGAAAGACGACAAATGCCAACTCCTTGTAGTCAAACAGAGCTAGTGCACTGAAAGAACTGGCTTCGTGTAACCTGCTTGCGCACCCGACGTGAGCAGTACTCTGTGAACTTTATGCTGTGTCCCCAAGATGTATACAGCTGTGTTGACAGATTACATTGCCTGTCACAGTGGGGTGTCTGTCCGACACACGATCTACAAGGTCGGTGCTTTCGTTATAACTAGAAACTGAGCAGGTTGACATACTTTGAACCCAGACGAGATACAGTCTTTGCTGAACATGTTGAGCCTCGAGTCGATCAGGAGTGAAGATGGAGAAAAAAATATACTCTGATTGGACCGATTTTTCGGCCATTGCTTTCAATAGGCGTTACAGCAAAGCAAATTATGTAGTTTTTATAACATGCAAAATAATTTACCATAGTTTCTTATATCTATTTCGTTTGATAAGTGTACAGACGTAGGTGCAGTTTTAGAGGGGGTGAATTCAATGAATTCTGAGCAATTAGGTCACGGTGACCTTAACGTGAGGAGGCGGGGAACCCTGGGCTGTTGTCACACTGGGCAAGGGCACTGTGCAGGGAAAATAGCAAGGGGACGAGTACACAGAGCGATGCAGTAAGACATTCATCCCCCACACATCGACCACAGCATTGCGCTAATTAGATTTCCATGCCCTGCTGCTGTACATGATTTTCCTGTGGTCGCGAGTCTGTGGGAAAATGCCAACTTTGGCATAATAAAAAAATTAAAGTGCAGGTCAACTGAAGTTTTTT
>JAWQFJ010004681.1:67500-72500 GCA_034096865.1 Theodoxus fluviatilis | reverse complement strand
GAATGCTCCCTCCGTTTTGGAAAGCTGTCATTGCTGTGCGTCAGTGCACTAGCTAGCAACCCTTCATATGCGACTACGCGTCTGCGTTTGTGAATGGGTAACGCATGCGAGAAAATGTACGACTAGAAAACTAAATTCATTGAGAATTATAAAATAAACATCAGGCCTATATATTTCTTTCTTTGTGGTGTCTGTCTGTGCGTCTAGATGCGTTTTCTCGTACGCTTGTACATTATGTGCGTGCGTTTGTATATGTATGTACATGTGTTTGTGTGTGTGTGTGTGTGTGTGTGTGTGTGTCTGTCTGTCTGTCTGTCTGTCTGTCTGTCTGTCTGTCTGTCTGTCTGTCTGCCTGCCTCTCTGTCTATATGTCTTTTTGCCTGCTTGCCTTCCTTCCTTCCTGACTTGTGTGTGTCCATCCATCCGTCCGTCCGTCCATCTGTATATCTAGCGGGATATATATGTATCTGTTCACTTGACCGTCCTTCCGTTCGTCCATCTGTCTGTGCATCTGTAGGTCTATGTATTTTTCTGTCCAGGTGAAATCCATGGCACTCCATGCATGATTATGATAATGCCCAAAGCAGTTAATTCAAGTACGTACGTGCAACCAGTTGTGTTTTTTTTCAAATAACAAACGTTCCTCTCTTTTCCTGATTCAATCCTTTCCTTCTACTCATTCACGCGTCTTATTCAATTTTCAGTCGCAAATATGTTGGCATACTCATTTATACATGTCTAAATCGGTGTCGTAAAGTTCAGAGTTAACGACAGATGAATGATCCTCTAAGAAGCCCAATGGTATGTGTGCTTTTAACCCAGGTGCCAGAGGGACAAATGCCATGTCTGACTGCACGTTATTTTCAGCGTGGTTTGGGGCATGGTGTCTCGTCCCAGACACTAAAAGCCCAGGTTATGTAAGGACGAATCGCTCAGCAAAGTTTCTGTATTCACTAAAGTTGCATCCCCAAACAGCGATGGACCTGGTCTGCTTTGATGTTTCATTCCGTGAAGTCCTGCATTGAGCCCAACCAGTGGAAATTTGAAACGCCATCTCGAGAGTAACTATGAAACCGACTATGCTCATGTATACTGTCTTGCAATGCTATTTTGGCGAGTTAACCCCAATTTTTCTCCAACAAAACATTTTCTTCAATATCATTTCGAATAAATGGATCATAAATAAACATATTATTTTAACCATTTACTCCTCCTTTGATAAAATCTCACGCGAATAACTTTAGGATCGTATCGCCCGTGACTTCAGTTCAGGCTTCGTGCAACGCATTTTTGTCTCACTGACACTAAGTGGTCGGTAATGAATGACCTGTGCATCTCAAACATGGCCTGTGATTTATGTAGTCACGAATATTATCTAAGCGTGCCTTTGTCAACATCAGTCACTGTAAAAATACTGCAGCGGGATGTATACCGCTTTGACCCAACAGCTGATAAACATACATGATGCAATGCATTTCATAAGGTTTTTTTCTGTAGATAATGAAACTAATATAATACTTTTCCCTTCCTATCTTTGCCTAAATTAAAAAATAGCAAGAAGGGCAAAGCTCATACGACTCACATTCTTGACCTTGACCTTTATATGACCTTGACCTTCAGGTGACCTTCAAGGTCAAAGTCAAACAACTAAACCTACCAATGACATCATACACAAAGAAATGCTTTACACATTTTTCCTACCAAAATACATGTGACCTTGGCCCAAGGTCAAGGTCATCCAAGGTCATGCAACACAAAGCTGTTAATTCAAGACATAGGAAGCACAATGGTGCTTATTGGCACTTTCTACCATGAGATATAGTCACTTTTAGTGGTTCACTACCCCATTTTGGTCACATTTCATAAGGGTCAAAGTAATCTTGACCTTGATGATATGTAAACAAATGTGTCTCATGATGAAAGTATAACATGTGCCCCACATAATTATTAAGTTTGAAACAGTTATCTTCCATAGTTCAAGGTCAAGGTCACTTCAAAATATGTATACAATCCAACTTTGAAGAGCTCCTGTGACCTTGACCTTGAAGCAAGGTCAACCAAACTGGTAGCAATAGATAGGGCTTGCTTTGACCTATATACCACTTGTAGCTAAGGTCGCCATTCTCAATAACGTGGGAGAAAATTGGGAAAATGTGAAAATGACTGTTTTTGAGACCACATTTATGGCTCCTGTGACCTTGACCTTGAAGCAAGGTCAAGTCACTATGTATGTTTTTTGAGGCCTTGTTATCATACACCATCATGCCACATTTGGTGTTGATAGACTTAATAGTCTCCGAGAAAAATCCAACGTTTAAGATTTTTACGCCCGGACGGACGCCCGGACGCGCGGACGCCCGGACGCCCGGACGGACGGACGGACGGACGGACGAAACGGCTCAGTACATAGACTCACTTTTGCTTCGCATGTGAGTCAAAAACCACAAATGTTCGTTTGTGCTTACACGAGACCACAATCTATGTATGTCATCTGTATTTATTGTGTTCGAGTCAGAAAAACACCCACAGTGCTTATATCTCTTTGAATATCTACGAAGAACGAACGAGAGCTTGCGGTCATAAAGCGTGACAGCGACGAGAGAAGTGACTTGTATGCCGTCTCTCTCACGCACAGCCAATCCCAAACAAGGCTCTTAAAAATACACATGACCCTATGTGTTTGGTCCTCGGTGCGATGGGGATATATATGTGGGCTTGTCGCGGCGGCCAGCAAGTGGGCGAGTTGCAGACGACACGTTTTGGTGCGCAATTTTCCCACGAAATGTCTTCCAATTAACGTTTCAAAACGAATGTAATTTGTTCTGAATTATCTGGTAGCAGGTTGAGATACATTCTTTCACGAGGAAGTTAGGTATTTTACCTCATGTCGACACGAGGGCCACGGAAGTAAACCTTCCAAAGCTATCTGCGGTGATTCACGATCACCCCACGCGGCAATTCTCAGTGACACAATAAGAATCGCTGAAGCTTTGCATCTCCCCATCGCACCTCTTCCCCCACCATGTTGAAAAGCGATGAACTTTAAAGACACCCATGCATGGATGCTTCATAAATATGGATAAGAGCGATCACACTCAAGATGTAAATGGGGATTGACTAGACTGTTTCGTGCTAATGAAATATTTGAAGGCGTTTGACAAATCTGTGGTAAGCAAGATCAAGCCAGTAATTCTAAACACGAGCTTCTTTTTGCTCATTCCCTTGACCGTATCAATGAAGGATTTTCCCGTGGACAGCACGTGATGTACAGACGAAAAAAGCAGACTACAGGAAGTTGTCGCGTGATGAGCGACGAAAAAAGGGTGATGTGGGTTATTCATCATTATTGTAAATAGATAGTGTAAAAATCTTCTCCGTATCTGCGCTCGTGCGTTTGGCGCAGTGGGCGGGGCTACCGTGTAGTGGAGTGTCACAGCGTCACTCCGGAGGGAAACCCGGGGGGTCTTCGAAGGTGGTATAGCGTGGATCTACAGGGTCTACACGATTTCTAGCAGGGGCTCAGAGCCCGTGAAACTTTGTCAAGTAGTGATTGGAGAAGATGATAGAGGCGGGAATTTCCTCATTAGTGATTGGTGGATAATCACGTGAGAAGGAGACGCCGAGGCTCGATTGCGTCTTAGTGCTCAGTGCATTTTCCGTCGACTTGGATGGAGGGAGCGGGCGCACATCCTCTGTGTTGCTAACGCTGGAGCTGCGCGGTGCGGCTCATGGGCGAAGTCTGGTCGCCCTGATGGAATTTTCTCTGTGTCAACTCAGGCTAGCAGTTGAGCACGTGAGAATGGAAGAGGAGTCTTCCGCTGGCTAGGACGGAATTTCCGAGGATCTCACCACAGCCTGACGACTGAGGTGATTATTGCCGTTCCGCCATATTGCTTTTGCCATGTGGGGTATTTGATTGTTTAATCTGGGTGGAAAATAGGTCATTTGTTGGGCATGGGATTCGTACTTCTAAGTTTGAAGTAAATCTATGGAAAATGACGGAGACGAGTAGCTGTCTCCTGGTGTAAATGTTATATGGGATCAAATTTCTGAGTAATGAAGCTTTGAGTTCAAGCTGACTCGCGGGGAGCGAGTGAAGCATTTTTTAATTGGGCATCAGGGTAGGGATGCGCCACTTGAACTTTGAATTCTTGTATGAGTGGGCTTCATAAGGGAATAGGGTAGTTGGTTTATTGGGGAAAAACATTGTGTGTTTTAGGCTATCCGTTACCGGTGTATCGAATTACTCGCGGGAGCAGTGGGCTTCCCATCTGATCCTCTACGTATCTACTGGTCTACCTTCCTGCTGGTATCTTCGTGTCTACGTAATTCCACAAGTGCTGCGTCCTATTGGTGGAGCCTTGCAGTACTGTCACATCGAGTCCACGCGGGTGGAGCTCGTGGTATCCTGACGTCTCCGAGGGAAAGCTGCGCCGGCTAGGAGAAGCCTGGTGCGAGGCTGGAGCGACGTCTGAAGCGCGCTGGAGCGTTTCGTCAGGCCGTTTTGGTTCCAACGGCTGAGCAAGTAAAATTTCTCGTTCGTAGCTCGGTAGCTACAATTTCGCTAGGACAGGTCTGGAACTGATGGTTAAAAGTCTAACGAAATCCACTTTGGGTAAAGTGGGAAAGTCCGCACGGGCGGCCTGATCAATTAGGGGGATATTGAATCAGAGGCAGAGAGGGGAGGGGAGGAGTGCTAGCGTGTACATTCGCTTGGAGGCGGTGTCATAGCGCAGCTGCATTGTCGCAGGTGAATATGCGACGGGGAGAGAGTGATTTATAAATTGGTTCTTCTGTAGGACGATATTTATCACTCTAGCTCTGATGACTGTGGTAAATCTGCCGAAGTTTAGGATCGTCTTCTAAACTGTTACTGACTTGGGGAAATAAGCGAGGCGCTTGCAAGTCAGGGTTAATCTCACAACGGACAAGAGGGAAGGGACCTAATTCACGGGAAGGGGGTCTACTTGTCTGGACACCGGATGACGCCGGGCGTGCGT
>JAWQFJ010004681.1:55000-57500 GCA_034096865.1 Theodoxus fluviatilis | reverse complement strand
GAATTAGCGGACTGCAGCGAGGCTGAAGTTGGCAGCAGAGGCTGCATCTCTCTGAACCTGGGGTTGTCGGTGTTGAGACAAGGAGGTTGCATGTCCCTGACGGGAATATTGAGTAGGAGCGCGCATGTGCACGAACATTTTACTGTGTGCAATGTTGGAACGGAGACTCGTGTTCGGAATGTCAAGCACTTGATGAGAAATAAGTTTGAATCGTGACCTCACTGTTAGTCACGTTTCATACAGATATGGACACTTTTTTAAATCTTCGAGAACCATCTGTAGTGACTAGACTTTCATACAGTTGCGAAATTGTGTTGCTCTTCTGGGATACTGTCTTGACTCTGTGGGATTATAGTTATTTCACACGCAGTAATTTCAACCTTAGCCTCGAAGCAAACTTCCCGTACCTTCCAGGGAGAAGTGCACATGACACATCCTGGGGTGCTGAGTAGATGCATCTGTAAAGTCATGGTTAAGTCCCTATCTTGACTCCCCATCTCTCCCAGGGCACAATGTATCAAGCAACAGTCACCTATCAGTCATGTCCATCTTGGTTCGGTGCACTTCAGGCCTGAATCAGCGACAGAGTAGGGAGAGACCCAGGGCTGTCAGCTCGCTTTGCCGTGAGTTGCAACTGGAGGGCAGCCTGGCTGTCACAGTGCCCTGTCCACGTCCTCTGTACCTGCTGCCTGTTTACCACCACTTAATGTGTCTGTGCATTGATGTTCGCATGTGTTGTTGTGATATGCATACTTTGGACGTTAAAGTTTGAACGTGCATGTGTGTAAGTGTTTGTGTGTGTGAGTGTGTGTGTGTGTGTGTGTGTGTGTGTGTGTGTGTGTGTGTGTGAGTGTGTGTGAGAGAGAGAGAGAAAGAGAGAGAGAGAGAGAGAGAGAGAGAGAGAGAGAGAGAGAGAGAGAGAGAGAGAGAGAGATGTGAATAAGTGAATACGTGCGCAGGTGTATGCCTAATTTTGAAAGCCTGTGTATGCAGGTGTGTGTGTGTGTGTGTGTGTGTGTGTGTGTGTGCATGGGCGTGGGTATCTCTTGTTGAGCGGAAAACGTCGATCGGGTGCGCAACAAGTTTAAGTGGCTTGTGCTGATTGTCATGGTGGTGACGCAGCCGACTTGCTCATTCCTTCCCCTTCCTCTTTCGTCCACCCCCTTCCCCCTACTCCAGCTCCCAGCTCCCACCCAATACCTTGCGCTCGTACTAGTTGGCATATTCTGAAAAGCATACATTTTAATGTGCGAGTTTATACATGTACATGCTGACTCGAATTCGTGAATCTGATATCTAAAATTTATTTATATTTGTGCCTGTAGAAAAGTTCACAGTAATCACATATGATATTTCTTACTGAACAAGAGACAAACGCAAACATACCTACACGTTTGTTTATGTAAACAAACACACGATTAAATGCACGCACGCAGTAAAACAAAGCCTTAAATTTCCGACGAAATCGAAAACATTCTTGTATCTGACTAAATGTAGATGCTGAGCTCAGTTTTGTTTTTAGCCACAGTACTCACTAGTGCGCGATATCTGCACTGCTCATGGGCTGGTAGATGTCACGAGTGTCAGTGCTGGCACGCCCCGTGGGCAAGTGGGTCGTCGTATGAGTGCTCGATTGCAGCGTTCCTCCTCAGGCGGATTTTGCGTGTCCAGCTGTCTTTCGAGCTTCCAGCTCTCACTCGTCGTCGCACAATAGAGCGTTGGCTTTTGTGTTCCTCTTGCTCACCCCTCCGTGGAGTAGGGGTAAAAGTAGACCCACAGGGTCTCTCTACGCTATTCCTGAAATGGGAACACTTAGGGAATTCGAGACTTGACTTGCTCTTTTACTCAAACCAAGCCCAGTGGTAGTTGTTGTCGATGGTCTAACATAGGCTACAAAGACTTATAGGCTGAAATACTCCGTTCATTCACTCTTCTAGCTGAGTCATCTGCAACACACGATGGGGGACTCAATGACTTTGCTTCATCAATCATTACAATCACGCGAAGTCACTTGCATATTGAGGCTGTACACTTGAAGTCCTGACCACTTTGGAAAAGAGCATCATCACAGAGCATGGTAGGGGGATGAGGAAAAACAACCTGATTATAGAATAATACTTGTACACTCGTGATGACACGGAATTCGCTGGCAAGTATGGATTCAATTCCTTTCTTTTCAGGCAGTGGCAGGATGACTGAGGGCAGACAGAGACTTGCTTGATAGTGTTTCCCAATCTTCAGGCCGATGATCTGATGCACTATGCTAGTAAAATGTGGTGACCGCTTCAAATCTATGCCCTCTTTTCATAGCTTTGACCATCCCGTTATCGCTGAGATCTAGTCTGATGTGGGTTTATCTCGGATTATATTTGGTTCAGGTATTGGAGTCATTCTGATAATTTGCATAAGTGACATCACGCTTTTGTAACCCGCAGTTGCGTTGCTGACATGATATTAATCCTTAAGCGCACACCCGACGTATTGATGTCCCAGTTCAAAA
>JAWQFJ010004681.1:42500-50000 GCA_034096865.1 Theodoxus fluviatilis | reverse complement strand
CTGAAATTTTTCTTATTCGTGTACATCTAAACAGACTTTATGTTGATAATGCGTGTGCGGGCATACGCGTGTTCACGACGTGTGTCTGTGCGTGCATCCCTTTGTGTGTGTATGAGTGTTAGTGTGTGTGTGTGTGTGTGTGTGTGTGTGTACGTGCAACCGTTTGTGTGTGTGTGTGAGTGTATGTGTGTATGTGAGTGTGTATGAATGTGTGTGTGTGTATGTATGTGTGTGTGTGTGCGTGCGTGCGTGTGTGCATCCGTTTGAGTGTGTGTGAGTGTGTGTGTGTGTATGAGTGTGTGTGTGTGTGTGTGTGTGTGTGTGTGTAGCATGTGTATGAATATGCGTACTTTCTCGCAAGAATACGCACTTGCGTTTCAATATCTTACGATGTGAATGAAAAGAATGTGCATAAATATACTTTTCGTATTTGACCATCCTAAGAATGCAACTATTGATGAAACGTGTACATATTGCTAAATCCTGTCATTTGGATTATTAATTTTTTAATCAAAAGTTTGGTTACTTTTCTAAAGAACGCAATGTTGGAAATAATCGATGCATCTTGCGTTATAATGGCGTGCGATGTCGACATTTTCACCTGTATGCGACCTTGCAGTAAACACTTTTGTGGTCATATTGTTCCTGCAACAATGGAGTCTCGCAGACGCTGCTTGTAGCTCTGTGAGGCAGCGCGGATTACCAGAAGTCTCCATTCTCAGAGGCGCGTTCAGGAGGGCGAGTTATCGCGGGGTCCCGCGGGGTCCCGCCAAGCCTTCCCTCCTGAACGGCTCAGCTCGCCGAGCCCTCGCGGTCACACCGCGATCCCATTCTTGAGCTTGCCCGCCTAGAAATCCAAAATGGCTTCCACTGATGCAATGCCGTGCGTGCTCGTGAGAGTAAACCTTGCAAACCCCAACCTGGGCCGAAGTTACACCATCCTGGTGCCGGATGATGTGTACGATAGAGTAACGACAGGTAAGAATTATCGCTCTGTTCGTTTGGGTTCTCACCAGAGTCAATTTATTACGAAAACTGTCAATCAGCCGGCTAGCGCCACCGTAAAGGGAAGTAACAAAGCAGCGTCCAATCATGATTACGTCCCTTGTCCAGTGTTTGACAGTTGTCTTCGTAGTCGACACACTTCAACCGGTCCCCTCCTTCCATGTAGCGTCTTTGATCATTGTAGACAGTGCCGGTGCCAGTGCCGGTGCCGGTGCCGGTACCGATTCAGATTCCAATTCCAGCATTGCCACCTCGAACAATACACTTTTACGCCGGGGCGAAGTCGAACAGTTACAATTGGACGCCATCTTGGCGCGCACACACTTGTCCCGCTGCCGTTCAGGAGGCGCAGATTCAGCTCACCGAGACCTCGCGGGAACTCACCGAGTACTCTGCGCGTCCTGAACGCGCCTCAGATCAACGTCTGTGTCCCATGTTGTTGCTCTTCTTGCTGAAACAGGTCCACTCATTCGCCTTCTGATATTGTTTATCAAATAATATTATGTATTCGTTTAACCGTACTCATCTCACTGGTTTAAGTAGGAATGGAAAACAGAAATACTTTTCAATTATAAGTGCAATATTGGTGATTTATGTTGACTAATTTCAAAATATTGCAATTGACTAATATTCTTTCTCAACAAAATAACATTTTGTTATATTTAATAGTTGAGAAAATAATAGTTTACTCACCATATTATTCATGTTATTCCCATGTAAATGAGTACAGCGTATCAAAATTTTATGAATTCTTAATGACCCAGTGGGTTTTTCAAGTACACCAAAACAGAAGTATATTTTATTTCCATTTTGTCATGTGTGCGATATTCTATTTGAATTAAACTGTTTGAAAAACGTCCCTGCGTTCCAGTTGATACTAGGTGCAAAGTATTCCTTGTGTATCGAAAGATGCATGATGTTTTATTCACAATCACATGGATTACCAGGAAGAAAAAAGACGTCTGCTCCATGAAAGACTCGGGGATTATATTGATATTTATCAACGAAGTTACGCGTACACCAAGCCATTGCACTTTGTCGGAACATTTGCCATGCTTCATCAAAGAGACAATAACGTCCCACCAGACGAGAAAGTCGTACAACTGTATACAAAGTTCACTTTGTATGCGAAACACTGCCAGTTTTGGAGGAGCTGAGATGTCTTGAGCGTCTTAATCAAACGGAAGACTGGAAACAGACAAAATCCTTTCCTCGGCCAACGCGGAAATCCCTCGGCAAACATTCCTCCTCCTCTTTCTTTCCTTGCTCGTGTTGAAACTGACTCTGACTGCGATTGAAAAAGCACACGGTGCAGCACGCCAAAGTGTTGATAATATTCCAATCACGGAGACATAAAAAAGCACTTCGAGGGCGGGAAATGTCTTGTCTGGGGTCCAAACCTGGCAGGGACGGGACAGCTGGGGTCCCGCGTTTGCCGTAGACAAACCGAGGGACAACTTCCGCAGCATGGGAAGGCCTCATGACGAAGTTTGGCCACAGGCACGGAGAACAATCAATGGTCTTGTGCAGGGGGAAGGTCCAGTTGTCCGGGCCAAGAGGGCAACCTGAGGAATTTTCCTTGTCCCCCTCCTCTCCCTTTCTGCTCACCATCTTGCAACCCCTCGAAAGGCTGTGTCAAATTTCTTCTGATCCCCATGGCGTCCCACAATGCGGTTACCAGCGGTTTAAGTGTCGCTCTGTTTTGATGGTGATTAATACACCAGCTTTATAGGCTGGTGAGAAGATGCCGAGACTCTTAGTCCCTTCGTGCTGAACCAAAGGCAATTTGAGCAAGTGTAGAGAAATTTCTGATCTGCATCTCCTAGCCTCCCGAGCCAAGTAAAAAATAATATAGAAGTGAAGTGTTCATTGAGAAGTTTTGTGTTGGCAAGAGACACCTATCGGGGGAAATCAGATTCGTTTTGGCTCAGCACGCCGTGAAGTCCTCGCTCTGAGCACCGCCATTTTGTTCTGTACGCAATGCTCCCCGGGAACACTGCACCCCAGTTTCATATCTCGTCCTTGCAGTCACGTGACATACCGATGATAGCGCTCAGCTCAGACCGCACCCGCCACTCCGCCTGACTGACTTCGCACGCCCGGGGAGTTTTGCTAAGATCCGGCCTCGTTAATGTATCTGCGTTTTGTGACAAACGTCTTGCTCGGCGGTACTGTACGCCATGCACCTTAACGGTCCGCGTGATTCGGGTGTAATCTTAATCTAAACGACGTTTATTGGCAGTCTCGTTATCGTTCAAATGTGGAGATTTGAAAAGCTTAAGATTACACCCGAATCATCGGACCGTTAAGGTGCATGGCGTACAGTACCGCCGAGCAAGACGTTTGTCACAAAACGCAGATATATTAACGAGGCCGGATCTTAGCAAAACTCCCCGGGCGTGCGAAGTCAGTCAGGCGGAGTGGCGGGTGCGGTCTGAGCTGAGCGACGTTTATTGGCAGTCTCGTTCTCGTTCAAATGCTGAGATTTGAAACTGGGGTGCAGTGCTCAGGTACTCTGTCCCCCCCCCGGGACAGAGTACCTCGGGTACAGTGTCCCCGAATGTTTCCGACTTCGACCATTTCAGCAATACTAAGTGGACAAATAGAAGAAATTCAAGATGGGCCTCTTTTACTACATTTGATCCAGCCACTCTAAGGGCGTCCAGATCAGCAAGCAACAAATAGCACCAAACCTAACCCATGCATGCATGTATGTGTGACAGAACATGTCAGCGGTGGGGAGCTAAAACGTACCCATGACCTGCGACAAGAACACCGTGTTCGCATTTATGCGTCGACAACCGTGGTAAATGGAGTTGCGCCCCTTGATCTGTTCGCAATCACGAAAATCGAAATTGCGAGAGCAGAGTTTAGCATCCTAGAACACCGTCGATTCCAAAACAACTTTAATGATATAATGACTTTACACTGTGCTGAATAGCTCAGTTTTAATGGGATTTAAAGCAGGGAAATTACGTGCTCTACTTGGATTTTATTCAGAAATGTGTTGTGATGTTTTCGAGCAAGAGGAGTTCACAAGACAAAATCGAATACATAGGCCTACATTTGTTAAAATCAGTGTTACTAGCTGTCCATTGAACAAAAACCAGACACTTATCCCTTTAAAACTTTTATTTCAAATTCGCACGGTTATCGTTTGCACACAGTATTGATCAATTCGACCGCACAACCATTTTCGAAAGTCAATGAGCCTTTGCACCGAAAACGAATGTGGTCGACATAAGTGAGCACACATTAAATTATGTCAATGTACACAAAAACACACCAGGGCGTGAGTGCAAGCATTCAAGCAAAGACATACAGTGACATTTGCATGCGAATATGCGCGCGTGCGCGCGCGCACACACACACTCGCACACACACATACACACAAACAAACAAACACACAAACAAACACACACACACACACAAACACACACACACACACACACACACACACACACACACACACACACACACACACACGGGTTTTCACATCTCCTCTTGCACATGCAAATTCTCTTGCGCACACACCCCCCCAACACAGGGTACTCATCTGCATACACTAATTAACATAAGCTCTCTTTCTCAGTCACCCACTCAACACGGAGCAATGCGAGGCAATGCCACCGGGTAGCCTTTGTGGCTGCATGAGATTGCCCGTAACTGAGCCACAGAAGCAAGCTCCGGCAGTCCTGCAGCTCTCGGTTACAAATGATGAAGGGAGCATCGAGCGGCTTCGTCCCTATGTTACACACTGCACACATGAGATTACTTTTCAGGAATAGTGGCCAGACACGGTCTACAACATAAATGGCAATTGGATCCGTGACCCTTGGTTAATTGATATTTAGGACAGAAAAGAAGAAACAGCCACACCTTAGAGCCTTATGGATTATTTCATAGCACTGCAGCATGTGTGTGTGTGTGTGTGTGTGTGTGTGTGTGTGTGTGTGTGTGTGTGTGTGTGTGTGAATGAAAGAAAGGGAGAGAGAGAGGGTGAGATAGATGCAGAGAGAGAGAGAGAGAGAGAGAGAGGGAGGGAGAGAGAGAGAGAGGGAGGGAGAGAGAGAGAGAGAGAGAGAGAGAGAGAGAGAGAGAGAGAGAGAGAGAGAAAGAGAGTCATCGTGTATGTGTGAGTGTGTGAATGAAAGAAAGGGAGAGAGAGGGTGAGATAGATGCAGAGAGAGAGAGAGAGAGAGAGAGAGAGAGGGAGAGAGAGAGAGAGAGAGAGAGAGAGAGAGAGAGAGTCATCGTGTATGTGTGAGTGTGTGTATGTATGCGCGCGTACGTACGTACGTGCGTGTGAATGTTGTTGTTGTGTGTGTGTGTATGTGTGTGTGCGTGCGAGCGTGCGTGTGTATTTTGGTGCGTGTGTGTGTGTGTGTGTGTGTGTGCGTGCGTGTGTGCGTGCGTGAGAATGGGCGCGTGAGTGTGAGTGTGCAACAGAGTTCTAGAAAGGAAACAGCGCTGACCTGAGTTGTTTGTTGGGGAAACGTCGGTACATGTGCGTGGCCATCCAGAACTGCACTGTCATATTCCAGGAGCGGATGACTTCTCTAAGAGTGGGAGCAAGCTCACACGGCACCAGCTCCAGGTTCTTCACCGTCTCGAAGCTCCACTCTGTAGCCCCGCCCTGCCTCTGTCTGCAGGGCAAAGAGGAAATGCGGCTTGGTGAAAAAGTGGCTTTTCCAACGAGAATGACCAGACGAAAGGGCCTTATAGACAAGCTAACGATGTCGCCTTTTTCATCAAAGATATTAGCGAGACTTGCCGTTCGAAATGCATTGTACTTATTTACATCTCAGGTTATTTACATAAGTTTATCTATCCGAATTAAATTTTTGCAATGTTGGCGATACAAATTAGTCGCAAGATGCGACAGGTGTGATGTGGGATCGTAATTTGTCTGTGAGAGTAGACGCGGCGAATTACGCGCTTAGACCGTTTACCGCAATGCGGCGGCAAGTTTTGAGTGACAGGGGGGTACTACGTCACTCGAGGGGGCCTGAGGGGTCGCTTGAGGGGTGCGTTGGAATGCTACGGGGTTCACACGTTGTACAGCACGGTTCTAAAGCCCGCGAAAGTTTATTGAACAATGATTGGGGGAAAATTAAGGAGCGGGAAAATACTTAGCACTGATTGAAAGTTGATCACGTGAGAGGGTCGACGCGGGGGTCGGATAGTGTTTGTCTAGGCAGTCAGAGCCATCGGGTCGGATGGGTTGGTTTGGCGGAGCGAGGGCTCCGCCGATCGGAAGGTTGTGGTGAGCATACGGCGCTACCCAATCTTGGAGCCGCATAGCGGCGGGGCAAAAGCGGTTGGCTTTGCCGAAAGAATCTCTCTGCTGGTGACTTCGTGTCAGTATGCGAGAGTGTGGAAAATTCACTCTGCTGGTGACTTCGTGTCAGTACGCGAGAGTGTGGAAAATTCTCTCTGCTGGTGACTTCGTGTCAGTACGTGAGAGTGTGGAAAATTCTCTCTGCTGGTGACTTCGTGTCAGTATGCGAGAGTGTGGAAAATCTCTCTGCTGGTGACTTCGTGTCAGTACGCGAGAGTGTGGAAAATCTCTCTGCTGGTGACTTCGTGTCAGTACGCGAGAGTGTGGAAAATCTCTCTGCTGGTGACTTCGTGTCAGTACGCGAGAGTGTGGGGAGAGCCTTCAGTGGATGGGGCGAAGTTTCTTGGATGTTACCACAGCCTGACAGATGTTCTTGAGGTAATGTGAAATTCGCCATAATTCTTTTGCCATGGGGTAACTGACCATTGATTAAGGCGGGAAGTGGGTCATTCATTTGTGCATGAATGAATTATGCCTTGGGATAGAAGTAAATCTGTGGGGAATGGTTGGGAAAAGTACCTAACTCCATTTGGTAGGGTTTTGTGATTCACTTCGTGGGTAAAAGGGTATGTTAATTAAATTTTTCTCGCTGGGTGCGAGTAAGCGTTCAACTAAAGCGTCTGGACTGGAATGCGTCGCTAAATGTTGAATCCCGCATATGTAAATTCAAGGGGGAAAGAGTAGTTTTCTCATTGGGGTCGTACGGTTATATGTTTCAGGCTAATAACGGTTACTACTACCTACTACTTGGGCTACTTCTGGTAATACCCTACAGTACCGTATCTCGTTCTACGAGTACGCCGTCGTTTACTGTGAACGCTCGCCACGCCGACACGGGTCTGCGTGAGGATGGGAGGACGACGCTGCGAGGCACACGGAGTGTCTCACCTTCATCTGTTATGGGGACAGTTGTGCAAGTACAATCTTTATTAGTAGCTTCGGGAGCTACAATTTCATTGAGACTAGCATGTGTGCTAAATGGTGGGGAGTCTGACGAAATACACCGACGGACAGGTGTGAAAGTCCACAGGCGTGGCTTAATCGTCGAAGTGGTGTGACTGATTAGAGGCAGGGAGGTTGGAGAACGCTAGCGTATGCACTTGCGTGAGGTGAACTGTTCTTCTGACATTGTCTAGGCATGGGCTTCGGACAAT
>JAWQFJ010004681.1:15000-35000 GCA_034096865.1 Theodoxus fluviatilis | reverse complement strand
AGTGCGTGTGGTGCAGTTTGATTGAAGAAGTTGAAACACATAGTGGCTAGTTTATACTCTATCCTCTGAACGACGGGGAGCCAATGCAGTGCACGAAGGAGTTTGGATGTGGGAGTTCTCTTGGGACATCTAAAAACTAATCTAACAGCAGTGTTTTGGACTTTTTGCAGTTTGTTTAGCAGAGTGTCTGGAATGCCAGCAAGAAGAGAATTTCCATAATCGAGACGGGACAGAACAAGGGAAGTGACAAGGGTTTGTGTGGCCTGTTGTGAAAGATAGTGACGAATAGTGCTAATTTTCCTTAACTCGTAGTAAGCTAACTGGCAAACTTTGTTCACATGAACTCTCATAGAAAGATTATCATCGAACATGACACCTAAGTTTCTAACAGACTTTGAGAATTCTATCTCACTCTGTCCTATGGTTAGTTTCAGGGCCTGATCGAATTTGCCTCTACCGCCAACCAGGAGAGCTTCGGGCTTTGAATCATTAAGTTTGAGTTTGTTCTGGGTCTTCCACTGTTTCACATCAGAAATACAAAGTTCACTTGCAGAGAGAAGAGGTTGGATTTGACTGGGATGAATGGAGTTGTAGAGTTGCGATTCGTCAGCAAATTCACTGTGAGAGAATGAATGACTGTCAATTACGTTGGAAAGTGGTTGGGTGTACAGTAGAAACAGCAGAGGACCCAGAACCGAGCCCTGTCAGACTCCGTAATTTAGCGGGGCAGGATCAGAAGCAATACCCTGGATCAAAACAGTCTGCCTACGTTCTGAGATATATGATTTCAGGAAGGAGAGTGCTGTGTTGTCAATGCCAAAAACATGTCTTAGACGGGAGAGAAGAATTCCATGATCTATTGTGTCAAACGCAGCACTCAAATCTAACAACGTGAGAAGGGAAACTTTTGAATCATCAGGTGCGACAAGGAGGTCGTTTAGAACACGGAGCAGAGCTGTTTCGGTGGAATGGTGAGCACGGTACGCGCACTGAAAACGAGCCAAAAGATCATACTTGGACACGTGCTCTACCAACTGCTGCAAAGCTAATTTCTCTAACAGTTTTGAAAGAAAAGAAAGGTTGGAGACTGGCCTGTAATTGCTAAGCTGGTTTGGGTCCAGGTCTTGCATCTTCAGAAGTGGCTTGACTAAAGCTTGTTTGAAAACACTGGGGAAGGTGCCAGACTGGAAGCAGTCATTGATTATCTGTGTCAGAACAGGCACGTCGTCATCAATGCACTCAAGTAAGAGGGATGTGGGCCGTGTCCTGTTCTGCCTCTCCACAAGGACACATAGGGGAGGGCACAACATGCATCTTTTTGTGAAGATGCTGGTTTAGTCAAGTATTGATTAATTCTTTGGATTCAAGCAAACAGAAAGCTAAATAATTTTTCCGGAAATAATTATTCTTGTTGTCTATTTCTCATCCTGGCTATTTACCCAAAGGTGTTTGGGTGTTGGCAGCTGCACGTTTATATATGTACCAACGTTTGTATGCATCCGTATAACTTAAGATAGATTAGCAATCGCATTAATTTTCGATGGGTGCGATTCATACATTCAACTAAATCCCAGATACGCTGCAGAAACCATTTCGGCCCCATGAACACTAGAACTCAGAGTCCCCATATCCCATGAAATCTGGAAGATAGATCTTGCTTATGGGTACATGCAATTAAGCACATATAGATAGTGACCAAAGGAAGCAAATCAGCAAACCTATCTATTTTTGAGTTGCTTAATGAATTGTCTCTCAAACAAAATAGCCAACGACCTTTTTCACATAACTCCATAGGTGTGAATAAGAGACTCAGGTAAAAACCACTCAATAAAATTGGCTATTGAGTGTTGATGACAAATATGTGACATTTTATTAGAAATAAGAAGGAAAACATGGAGCCCCATAGTAATGCAGACAGTGAGGAAAGCCTTGCAATAAATGTCTGCTTACCTTGAGAGGCTAATGTCTTGTAATTAGAACACCTATGTATCAATGAACAGAAATAGCCGAAACATCTTGATTCATTGTTTTTTCCCGTCTTAATTCACAATGCAATAGTAGAAAAATGTGATTAGATGAACATTCTTCACGGTTCAGGGAACGTCCGCAGTCCTCATCTGCTACGTTTTGGTTATTTGGAGACGCAGCAAGGGGAGCTATCCTTTGAAGCAGAGTGATTTGTTGTTGCAACACAGGTACACATTGCACCTCTCACACTTCGAGGTTGTTTTGAGAAGCTTGTGAGGGTTGTCAGAGTAGCTGACATCAGGGTTTGCTTGCTTGTAACTGTTGTGGCGAGTTGCACAGCACATGCATTATCCATGGAACTTCCTTGCATTTCCCTAGCAACTGCTGCATTAATGAGATTACAGTGTCCCTCCAGAGCATCACAAAATGCATCATAGAAATTTCATCATCACCTCCAGAATCTCCTTATTCAAACTCTGCCATTCTCACAGCCGAATTCCTCCTCCAAGCTGATTTTTTGGGTGCTAAACTAGCAGTCTGGGAGTGAAAGCCTATCTCCCCAAGATATCCGATGACAAGTCCGACAGTGCAATGTCTGTCACCTGATATCTGGGCCACATACTGCAGCCTGGCTGGACAGGCCACCTGCTTCCCGCTGTAGCGGGTTCTGGGATTTGAGGCTACACGCGGCCAAACCGCTGTGGCGAGAGCTGGGGCAAAGAGTAGGCAAACAGATACATTTGTGAAAATTCACTCAAAGTATGAATGAAATGCAAACAACTATAAAGCAAAGCAAAGATGGGATTTCAATCCCAGCTACCAACTTCAAATAATATCCATTTCTTTCATGTACAAAGAAGGACATTTTGAAAATATGTTTAAACACACAGATATGTGAAATGTAAAACTTTCGCAAGTTTTCGTCATTAAATACTATTTCGGCATGGTGACAACTCACTTTTTCTTTGTCATGAACAAACCAGGTAGAGATGGGAACTATCCAATTACGAGGTCAAGTGTGTAAGCTGTAGTTCATTTCCAATCCATTAACATAATAAGAAGTAAAATTGCACGAAACGAGCTTGGTCAGATCTGATCAAGCAGCATTCTCCTGAGGAATGACGTAGAACGGCGTCAAATGCGCACGTGATAGATAGAACACAAGCCAGCACGTACGTGAGTAATCCACCTTTTTCTGCTATCCAATATTTTGGTGTCAAATACACTACAGAGACGATCACACGAACATTTTTTTCTCTCGGTGATGACAATGACGCTGCTAGTGTTAAACAGTGGTGGAACCATTCAAGTTGTTTCTCTCTTTTTTTAAGAGGCGAATATAGATACATATACTGTTCAACTTTTGCTAAGGATAGTAACTTTGGAGTGACGTGTAATCAGTTAGACATATATTATGTGTTAAAAGTTTTTGTTGTTGGGTTTTTTCCTGTTTATTTAGTCTACAAAAATACACAAGAAGGACAAAATTACAAGCAAGGCAAAAAAGGAAGAGGCGAAAATACATCAATATCATGAATATCAACACCACATCATTATCCTTATCATTCTTATCTTTCTCATCGAATGATGAGGATGATCTCATCATCACCATCATCATCACCATCATCACCACCATCCTCCTCCTCCCACCTTCTCCTCCTCCTCCTCCGCCCCTTCCTCCTCCTCGTCCTTATCCTCCTCTTCCTCCTCCTCCTCCTCCTTTTCCTCCTCCTCCTCCTCCTCCTCCTCCTCCTCCTCCTCCTCCTCCTCCTCCTCCTCCTCCTCCTCCTCCTCCTCCTCCTCCTCCTCCTCCTCCTCCTCCTCCTCCTCCTCCTCCTCTTTCTTCTCTTTCTCCTCTTTCTCCTCTTCCTCCTCCTCCTCCTCCTCCTCCTCCTCCTCCTCCTCCTCCTCCTCCTCCTCCTCCTCCTCCTCCTCCTTCTCCTCCTCCTCCTCCTCCTCCTCATCATCATCATCATCATCATCATCATCATCATCATCATCATCTAGGGGTTTGGGGAGACTGGGAGAGGAGAGAACGGGTGGCATGGGTCGTTCAGTTTGTTGGATCTCAGGAGGAAAAAAAGAAAAAAATTAACCAACCATTCTACGAAAAGCGAAATCGAAAAGGAAGCATTAGATACATGGTGTAGATTGGTGACTTGCGCGTGTGCGTATGTGCGCATATGTGTGCGCGTGCGTGAGAGAGAGAGAGAGAGAGAGAGAGAGAGAGAGAGAGAGAGAGAGAGAGAGAGAGAGAGTTTATCCCGTGCTAACTTTCAGAAGTAGTATCATCTAAAATAGTGAACAGGTCACCCCATTTATTGTTGTAGTTGTCAGTGTTGTTGCTGCTTTGGGCAATGCATTTTTCGATTAATGCGTTTTGTCGTAGAATGTTAAGGAAACCCTTAGTGTTTGGTTGACAACTTCTATATTTACATTTGTGAATGAAAGATTTTCCTAACAGCAGAATGTGATTAATCAGTTTGTTTTGAGGAGCTGTACCAAACAGTAAACTTTGAGGGCTCGTTGGCAAAGTTAGGTATGTGTTCTTGTGAAGTAATTCTGACATATCCGCCCAGAAGCTACATACTATTGGGCATTCTACAAATAGGTGAGTTATTGTTTTACTGCCTTCTCCGCAAAAATAACATTTTCACTGTTCTTTATTCCTATCCGCTGGAGGAGTCTATTTGTATAAATTATGTGATTGTTAATTTCATATTGGAAACTTTTAAGGTATGTAGAGGTTGTGGCAGTCCTGGTTGTTTCACATATTTCATTCCATGATATGCTGGGACAGATCCGCTCCCATTTTTTTCTGACCAGTCGATATATCCCGAGTTTGAATTATAGTTTTATAAATGTTTCTTAACCCTGCTTTGGCTGATGTTAGATTTCTGATGCAAACTTGATGTTGACGCTGCTGGGTTACTTTACCGCCCGAATTACGAATTATATCCACCCATGCCTTCGGAATTTTTCTTTTAAGATGTTCATAGTCTAAAAAAGTCCCTGCTAAGCCGAATTGTCTTTTACATTCTTCGAATGTCTTCCATGCTCCTGTTGGATCAAGGATATCACGTATATATAACATATTTTTGTTGTACCAGTCCTTTATGAATATATTATTTATGTCTGGATTGAACCAAAGTGGTTCACTCAAAATGTCCTCAAAACTTAACTGTCGTTTAGAATAGTTTTTAAAATACACATCCCACGATTTCGGGATATCTTGCCAAAAGAGATTTTTGAATTCTGAAAGAAGATCTGTAAGGAAGTTACTGCCAACTTTGCGAATTTTCTTTTAAACTTGCTTTTTATCAATGAGCACCAAATGCTTTCACCTTCCATTAGTCTTTGCAGCCACGCTATTTTTCTAGTTGCAGTATACGCATTTACATCTATCATTTTTAGTCCTCCTTTGGAGAATTCCTGACACAGGGTTTTTCGACTGACCCTGTCCGGTCTACCCTTTCAGATGAAGTTGTTCAGGATTCTTCTAAAGCCTTTTGTTTCTCTATTCCTGGGTCTGGAAGCAGGGAGACTTAAATTACGGTGTTTCCATTGGTTCAGAAGCTGTTGTATCTCTTGAACTTTGCTTTCAAAGTTCAAGTTCGTGATGTTTGTCAGCCTTGGATTTAAATGGATTCCAAGTACTGTAAACGTATCATTTGTCCAGTCCAGGTTAATGTCTGCACACAGATCAAGAGTGTTGAGAGTGTTTCGGAGGCTGCTTTCTGAACCGTCGAGGAAAATGTGAGTGCCGTCGGCATACTGAGTCAATTTAAATTCTACGTTGTCAATTTTGATGCTTTTATTTCCTTGTTTTCTCTAATCGTTTGACCAAGCACTTCAGCGCAGAGGAGTTAGGCATACGGCGCGATCGGGTCACCTTGTCTACAGCCCCTTTTCAGGGGAAAGCTTTGAGATAGATATTAATTCTGTACAATACATGCTGTCATGTCTGTATAAAATTGCTTCATCCATGTTCAAAAACTGCTTCAAAATCCTATTTTTTCCCCAAAACATCGCACATGAAGGAGACGGACAGAGAGTCAAAAGATTTTTCAAAGTTTATGAGGAGCAACAGTCCTGGTATGTCCTTTTCATTGCATTCGTAAATAGTGTCAAATACTTGCCTTACATTGTCTCCCTTTGATAAAGCCTGTTTGATTAGTGTGAATCAAATGTCCTAACACCATTTTTAATCTTCTGCTAATGCATCCTGAGGCCATTTTGTATCCTGTAGTGAGAAGTGTGATTGATCTCCAATTGCTTAAGAAGTTTCTGTCTTTATTGGGTTTTGGGACACACGTAATCCCCCCCCTTCTTTGTGAAATTGAAAAGGAACCGGTTTCGTAAGCTTCATTTATGGCTCTGAGCAGGAAATATTTTAAATCGCCCCAAAAGAACTTTAAAAATTCAACAGGAAAGCCATCTAGACCGGGCGATTTATAATTTTTTATTTCATGAAGGGTCGTTGCTAATTCTGTTAATGTAATTGAGCCTTAAAGAGATTGTTTTTCATCTTCTGTTACTATCTGCAAGTTTAGTTCGTTGAGTATTCTACTGGTTAGGTCTGAATCAGTCTGTCTGATGTCATAGAGCTTACTGTAGTATTTTGTGAGTTCTTTGAGAATTGCATCTGTATCTTCTATGTCCCTTCCATTTACGGTTAGCCTTTGGATTATTTTTATTCTGTGGTTTCTCTTTTCTAGACTGCAAAAAATATTTAGAAGGTTTCTCTCCATTTTCGTACCATCGTGCCAAACTGCTGTGGCGGGTTCTGGGGCAAAGAGTAGGCAAACAGATACATTTGTGAAAATTTACTCAACGTATGAATGAAATGCAAACAACTATAAAGCTAAGCAAAGATGGGATTTCAATCCCAGCTACCAACTTCAAATAATATCCATTTCTTTCGTGTACAAAGAAGGACATTTTGAAAATATGTTTAAACACACAGATATGTGAAATGTAAAACTTTCGCAAGTTTTTGTCATTAAATGCTATTTCGGCATGGTGACAACGCACTTTTTATTTGTCATGAACAAACCAGGTAGAGATGGGAACTATCCACTTACGAGGTCAAGTGTGTAAGCTGTAGTTCATTTCCAATCCATTAACATAATAAGAAGTAAAATTGCACGAAACGAGCTTGGTCAGATCTGATCAAGCAGCATTCTCCTGAGGAATGACGTAGAACGGCGTCAAATGCGCACGTGATAGATAGAACACAAGCCAGCTCGTACGTGAGTAATCCACCTTTTTCTGCTATCCAATATTTTGGTGTCAAATACAATACAGAAAGGATCACACGAAAATTTTTTTCTCTTGGTGATGACAATGACGCTTCTAGTGTTAAACAGTGGTGGAAAGTTTATTTTTTTAAAAAGGCGGATATAGATACATATACTGCTCAACTTTTGCTAAGGATAGTAACTTTGGAGTGACGTGTAATCAGTTAGACGCACATTATGTGTTAAAAGTTTTTGTTGTTGGGTTTTTCCTTTTTATTTAGTCTACAAAAATACACAAGAAGGACAAATTTACAAGGAAAGCAAAAAAGGAAGCGACGAAAATACATCAATATCATGAATATCAACACCACATCATTATCCTTATCATTCTTATCTTTCTCATCGAATGATGAGGATGATCTCACCATCCTCCTCACCATCATCACCACCATCCTCCTCTTCCATCCTCCTCCTGCTCCTCCTCCTCCCTCCTCCTCCTCCTCCTCCTCCTCCTCCTCCTCCTCCTCCTCCTCCTCCTCCTCCTCCTCCTCCTCCTCCTCCTCCTCCTCCTCCTCCTCCTCCTCCTCCTCCTCCTCCTCCTTCTCCTCCTCCTCCTCCTCCTCCTCCTCCTCCTCCTCCTTCTTCTCTTACTCCTCCTCCTCCTCCTCCTCCTCCTCCTCCTTCTTCTCTTACTCCTCTTCCTTCTCCTTCTCCTTCTCCTTCTCCTTCTTCTTCTCCTTCTCCTTCTCCTGATCCTCCTCCTCCTCCTCCTCCTCCTCCTCCTCCTCCTCCTCCTCCTCCTCCTCCTCCTCCTCCTCCTCCTCCTCCTCCTCCTCCTCCTCCTCCTCCTCCTCCTTCTCCTCCTCCTCCTCCTTGTCCTCCTCCTCCTCCTCCTTCTCCTCCTCCTTCTCCTCCTCCTCCTCCTCCTCCTCCTCCTCCTCCTCCTCCTCCTCCTCCTCCTCCTCCTCCTCCTCCTCCTCCTCATCATCATCATCATCATCATTATCATCATGATCATGATCATGATCATGATCATGATCATGATCATTATCATTATCATTATAATTATCATCATCATCATCATCACCATCAACATCATCTAGGGGTTGGGAGAGACTGTAAGAGGAGAGAAAGGGTGGCAATGGTCGTCAGTTTGTTGGATCTCAGGGGGGGAGGGGGGGGGGGGGGGAGAAAAAAATTGAGCTAATCCTTCAACGAAAAGCGAAATCGAAAAGGAAGCATTAGATACATGGTGTAGATTGGTGACTTGCGCGCGCGCGCGTGTTTGTGTGTGTGTGTGTGTGTGTGTGCGCGCGCGCATATGTGTGCGCGTGCGAGAGAAAGAGAGAGAGAGAGAGAGAGAGAGAGAGAGAGAGAGAGAGAGAGAGAGAGAGAAAGAGAGAGAGAGTGAGAGAGAGAGAGAGAGAGTTTATCCCGTGCTAACTTTCAGAAGTAGTATCATCTAAAATAGTGAACAGGTCACCCCATTTATTGTTGTAGTTGTCAGTGTTGTTGCTGCTTTGGGCAATGCATTTTTCGATTAATGCGGTTTGTCTTAGAATGTTAAGGAAACCCTTAGTGTTTGGTTGACAACTTCTGTATTTACATTTGTGAAGGAAAGATTTTCCTAACAGCAGAATGTGATTAATCAGTTTGTTTTGAGGATCTGTACCAAACAGTACGCTTTGAGGGCTCGTTGGCAAAGTTAGGTCTGTGTTCTTGTGAAGTAATTCTGACATATCCGCCCAGAAGCTACATACTATTGGACATTCTACAAACAGGTGAGTTATTGTTTCGCTGCCTTCTCCGCAAAAATCACATTTTCACTGTTCTTTTTATTCCTATCCGGTGGAGGAGTCTATTTGTATATATTATGTGATTGTTAATTTTATATTGGAATCTTTTAAGGTGTGTAGAGGTTGTGGCAGTCCTGGTTGCTTCACATATTTCATTCCATGATATACTGGGATAGATCCGCTCCCATTTTTTCTGACCAGTCGATATATCCCGAGTTTGAATCATAGTTTTATCAATATTTCTTAACCCTGCTTTGGCTGATGTTAGATTTCTAATGCAAACTTGATGTTGAAGCTGCTGGGTTACTTTATCGCTCGAATTACGAATTATATCCACCCATGCCTTCGGAATGTTTCTTTTAAGATGTTCATAGTAAACAAAAGTCCCTACTAAGCCGAATTGTCTTTTACATTCTTCGAATGTCTTCCATGCTCCTGTTGAGTCCAGAATATCACGTATCTATGACATATGTTGTTGTACCAGTCCTTTATGAATATGTTATTAATGTCTGGATTGAACCAAAGGGGTTCACTCAAAATATCCTCAAAACTTAACGGTCGTTTAGAATAGTTTTTAATATACACCTCCCACGATTTCAGGATGTCTTGCCAAAAGGAATTTTTAACATCTGAAAGAAGATTTATAAGGAATTTACTGCCAACTTTAAGAAAGGATATATAATCGAATTTTCTTTTAAACTTGCTTTTTATCAATGAGCACCAAGTGCTTTCACCTTCCATTAGTCTTTGCAGCCACGCTATTTTTCTAGTTGCAGTATACGCATTTACATCTATCATTTTTAGTCCTCCTTTGAAGAATTCCTGACACAGGGTTTTTCGACTCACCCTGTCCGGTCTACCCTTTCAGATGAAATTGTTCAGGATTCTTCTAAAGTCTTTTGTTTCTCTATTCCTGGGTCTGGAAGCAGGGAGACATAAATTACGGTGTTTCCATTGGTTCAGAAGCTGTTGTATCTCTTTAACTTTGTTTTCAAAGTTCAAGTTCGTAATGTTTGTCAGCCTTAAATTACGATGTTTCCATTGGAATTTAGAAGGTTTCTCTTTATTTTCGTACCATCGTGTCAAACCGATGTGGCGGGTTCTTGGGCAAAGAGTAGGCAAACAGATACATTTGTGAAAATTTACTCAACGTATGAATTAAATGAAAACAGCTATAAAGCTAAGCAAAGATGGGATTTCAATTCCAGCTACCAACTTCAAATAATATCCATTTCCTTCGTGTACAAAGAACAACATTTTGAAAATATGTTTAAACACACAGATATGTGAAATGTAAAACTTGCACCAAGTTTTTGTCAGTAAATGCTATTTCCACATAGTGACAACGCACTTTTTATTTGTCATGAACAAACCAGGTAGAGATGGGAACTATCCAATTACGAGGTCAAGTGTGTAAGCTGTACTTCATTTCCAATCCATTAACATAATAAGAAGTAAAATTGCACGAAACGAGCTTGGTCAGATCTGATCAAGCAGCATTCTCCTGAGGAATGACGTAGAACGGCTTCAAATGCGCACGTGATAGATAGAACACAAGCCAGCTCGTACGTGAGTAATCCACCTTCTGCTATCTGATATTTTGATGTGAAATACAATACAGAAAGGATCACACGAACATTTTTCTGTCGGTGATGACGATGACGCTGCTAATGTTAAACAGTGGTGAAACCATTCAAGTTTTTTCTCTTTAAAAAAAAGAGGCAGATATAGATACATATACCGCTTAACGTTTGCTCAGGATAGTAACTTTGGAGTGACGTGTAATCAGTTAGACACACATTATGTGTTAAAAGTTGATAATCCTGGAAGGGAATTCATTTCTAATTGGTGCTCACTGAAACATCTGTTCAAATTTTCACTGAAGCTACGACTGCCCTCGGCGTGTCTCAAAGCATCAGCAGCAGGGCAGAGCAGAGCAGGGCAGAGCAGAGGTACCAGACGTGGGGAACTGCAGCCAGAAGACACGGTGGAGGCAGAGAACGCGCCACGACCCGAAGGGAGGACCGCTATCTGACATCGAGGCACGTAATCGGTTCCGGACGGCGACTGGGTTGCTTTCTGACCTCGTGCAGGCCACTGGAACCTCCCTTTGCACTCGGACAGTTCGCAGACGACTTCCCGAGGCAGGGCTTCAAGTCAGGAGACCTCTCGCAAGCGTGCCTCTCAACTACGGCCAGCGACAACGACTTGCGTGGGCTCAAGACCACCTGACCTGGACAGTCCGTGACTGGACACCACCTGTGCTATTCACAGACGACCATACCAAGAAGCCTGCGAAAGGTATCACGACCGCTACGGAGGAGGATCAGTTAAGGTCTGGGCAAAACTGACCTGTATGTCCTCCCACAAGGCTCTACGACCGCAGTCAGGTGCAGGAATGAAATCCTTGATGTCTACCTCAGGCCTTATGCTGGTGCTGTCGGTGACAACTTCATCCTCAAGGATGACAACACTCTACCACACCGTGCCAGGATCATCACCGATTACATGGAGTGAGAAACCCTTGTGCATGTGGAGTGGCCCGCTAGATACCCAGATTTGAATCCCATCGAACACTGTCGGGACATGCTCCAGAGGGCGATTGCAAAGTGTCCTCCTCACCAGCCGCAGTCTCTGAGAAAACTCCAGGACGCCTTCCAGTAGGAGTGGCATGCTTTGGAACAGACGGCTATTCAGAGGCCCATCCACAGCATGAGACGGCGCTGCCAGTCTGTGATTCGTGTCAGTGGGTCGCAGACTCAATACTGAGCAAGTTTTGTTCGTTTCCACTCGCGTAAAAAGTCGCTTCATTGAGTGAGAATGTCATTTGGGGGCAGTCTTACGATTGTGTCTCACTTGAGCGGTGCAACGACATTTTCATTTCACTGATTGTGATAACCTTCAATGTAAATGTTTATCTAATATGTTATAACGATTTTTGGTCTCCAGAATAACTTTATTCACCAAAATCAGTGTTTGAGTTTCTATCCTTAGCAAAAGTTGAGCAGTATATACTTACGGTGCTTCTAGACTGCCATGGGCAAAAACAACATGGGCACGTACAAGAGATTGTAATCAGCTGCACATTCAGAATGGTTTCTGATAACGGGCCACACTACTAAACTCGTCCGAGGAGAGGGCTGGGGAAGAGACAGCGAAGCTGGCGAGCCAGGAAGGCCGACGGGCTACTGCATCTGATTGGCGTAAAGAAAGAAAAGAAAGGAAAGGAAAGAAGGAAAAAGACAGTAAAGAAAGGAAAGGAAAAGAAAAGAAAGGAAAGGAAAATATCAGAAAAGAGAGAAAACGAAACGAAATTAAACAAAAAGGAAAAGAAAAGGAGCAGAACAAGAAAAAGAAAAAAGACGATGGACAAAGGAAAAGCGGAAAGGAAAGAAAAATGGAAAGAAAAGGAAAGAAAGAGACAGAGAAGAAATGAAAAGGGAAAGAAATGAAAAAGAAACTAAAGGAAAAAGGAACGAAAGAAAGAAAGGTAAATTCCAGTATAGACTAATTTGTTCATTTTTTAAATTTAGTTCTTTACGCCAGCCAGAAGCTGTGGTCCGTCAGAAAGCGTGGCCCGCCAGCTCGCTGTCTTTCTCGTATCCCTCTCTTCAAACGAGTTCACCAGTGTGGCCCGTTATCAGAAGCCTTTCCGGAAATTCAAACAGATACCAATGTTCCTCTCGAACAGCTCCGACATACGTGCTCACGCAGTAGAGCAAACGCTCAGCCTGTTTCCGGGAGAAGCGAGAAAGAAGACAAATGCCAACTCCTTGTAGTCAAACAGAGCTAGTGCACTGAAAGAACTGACTTCGTGTAACCTGCTTGGGCACCCGACGTGAGCAGTACTCTGTGAACTTTATGCTGTGTCCCCAAGATGTATACAGCTGTGTTGACAGATTACATTGCCTGTCACAGTGGGGTGTCTGTCCAAAGCAGGCGCGTGCATGGAAGTGTCCCATCCATTCACACGCTCCGCAGAACAGGAAAAACACGACTTCACTTGAACTTATCCTCTGTCAGACATGATTGTCAACACGCCATTTCGAACTAAGCGTGCTGCTGGGTCACGCTATTGTCAGTGGGCACTCTGCGCATGAGCAGTCGGACGAAGACGTTTGACCTGAGTACGACATGACTCGAAACAAAACCGAACTATCTGCAACTGTCTCAACACCTACAGTTTGTCTATCCGACACACGATCTACAAGGTCGGTGCTTTCGTTATAACTAGAAACTGAGCAGGTTGACATACTTTGAACCCAGACGAGATACAGTCTTTGCTGAACATGTTCAGCCTCGAGTCGATCAGGAGTGAAGATGGAAAAAAGTTATACTCTTAATGGACCGATTTTTCGGCCATTGCTTTCAATAGGCGTTACAGCAAAGCAAATTATGTAGTTTAACCCCTTTTATAACATGCAAAATAATTTACCATAGTTTCTTATTTCTATTTCGTTTGATAAGTGCACAAACGTAGGTGCAATTTTAGAGGGGGTGAATTCAATGAATTCTGAGCAATTAGTTCAAGGTGACCTTATCGTGAGGAGGCGGGGAAACCCTGGGCTGTTGTCACACTGGGCAAGGGCACTGCGCAGGGAAAATAGCAAGGGGACGAGTACACAGAGCAATGCAGTAAGACATTCATCCCCTATACATCGACCACAGCATTGCGCTAATTAGATTTCCATGCCCTGCTGCTGTACATGATTTTCCTGTGGTCGCAAGTCTGTAGGAAAATGCCACTTTTGGCATAATAAAAAAATTAAAGTGCAGGTCAACTGAAGTTTTTTTCTTTCAAGACAGCAAAAACTTGAAAAACGTGTAGGACCTATTTGAGACATCACGAGTCACCCTTTCTCAACAGTTTCCACTGTGGGTTGAGCGACAGAAATGGTGACAGGTTGCGGAAAGTAGACTGTAATTGAAACAGTTGAATTATGCAGTTTAGACTGCCTGTAGTTCAGTTGTCAATGCTGCACATCGACTATGCTACAATCCTGTATAGAATCATTAATGATGCTCAACTCCTTGCCTGTGTGTATTTGTGCCTGCGTGTGTGTGAGTGTGTGTGTGTGTGTCTTTGTGCCTCTGTGTGTGTGTGTGTGTGTGTGTGTGTGTGTGTGTGTGTGTGTGTGTGTGTGTGTGTGTTTGTGTGTGTGTGTGTGTGCGTGTGTGTGTGTCTTTGTGCCTCTGTGTGTTTTTTTGTGCCTCTGTGTGTGTGTGTGTGTGTGTGTGTGTGTGTGTGTGTGTGTGTGTGTATTTGTGCCTCTGTCTGTGTGTGAGTGTGTATGTGTCTTTATGCATGTGTGTGCGTGTGTGTGTCTTTGTGCCTCTGTGTGTGTGTGTATATGTGTGTGTGTGTGAGTCTTTGTGCCTCTGTGTGTGTGTGTGTGTGTGTGTGTGTGTGTGTGTGTGTGTGTGTGTGTGTCTTTGTGCCTCTGCGTGTGTGTGTATATGTGTGTGTGTGTTCTTCTGCAAGATTCATAGTTGGAAGCTTATGTCACACTGATGAATTTTGATACATTGCAATTTAAAGCCCTGTCAGCTTATGCATAACAGTTCATTCATTTGTCCTCTCTCTTTCTCCTCTCCTCTTCTCACTCTTTCTCCTCTCCTTACTCTTTCTCCTCTCCTCACCCTTTCTCCTCTCCTCACCCTTTCTCCTCTCCTCACTCTTTCTCCTCTCCTCACCCTTTCTCCTCTCCTCACCCTTTCTCCTCTCCTCACCCTTTCTCCTCTCCTCACCCTTTCTCCTACTCACCCTTTTTCCTCTCCTCACCCTTTCTCCTCTCCTCACCCTTTCTCCTCTCCTCACTCTTTCTCCTCTCCTCACCCTTTCTCCTCTCCTCACCCTTTCTCCTCTCCTCACCCTTTCTCCTCTCCTCACCCTTTCTCCTCTCCTCACTCTTTCTCCTCTCCTCACCCTTTCTCCTCTCCTCACCCTTTCTCCTCTCCTCACTCTTTCTCCTCTTCTCACCGTTTCTCCTCTCCTCACCCTTTCTCCTCTCCTTACTCTTTCTCCTCTCCTCACCCTTTCTCCTCTCCTCACCCTTTCTCCTCTCCTCACCCTTTCTCCTCTCCTCACCCTTTCTCCTCTTCTCACTCTTTCTCCTCTCCTCACCCTTTCTCCTCTCCTCACCCTTTCTCCTCTCTTCACCCTTTCTCCTCTCCTTACTCTTTATCCTCTCCTCACCCTTTCTCCTCTCCTCACCCTTTCTCCTCTCCTCACCCTTTCTCCTCTCCTCACTCTTTCTCCTCTCCTTACTCTTTCTCCTCTCCTCACCCTTTCTCCTCTCCTCACCCTTTCTCCTCTCTTCACTCTTTCTCCTCTCCTCACCCTTTCTCCTCTCCTCACCCTTTCTCCTCTCCTCACCCTTTCTCCTCTCCTCACCCTTTCTCCTCTCCTCACCCTTTCTCCTCTCCTCACCCTTTCTCCTCTCCTCACCCTTTCTCCTCTCCTCAACCTTTCTCCTCTCCTCACCCTTTCTCCTCTCCTCACCCTTTCTCCTCTCCTTACTCTTTCTCCTCTCCTCACCCTTTCCTCTCCTCACTTCCCTCCTCACCCTTTCTCCTCTCTTCACCCTTTCTCCTCTCCTCACCCTTTCTCCTCTCCTCAACCTTTCTCCTCTTCTCACTTTCTCCTCTCCTCTTCTCACTATTTTTCCTCCTCTCCTCACTCTTTCTCCTCCTTTCCTCTTCTCCGATCCTTTCTCTCTCTCTTCCTCTTCCTCTTCACTCTTTCTCTTCCCTCTTTCTCTTCCCTCTTTCTCTTCACTCTTTCTCTTCTCTCTCTCTCTCTCTCTCTCTCTCTCTCTCTCTCTCTCTCTCTCCCCCCCTCTCTCTCTCTCTCTTTCTTTTATTCCCCAACGCCTGCAAAGACACCTCGATCTATGCATTTCTTAACGACTGCCTAATCGAGCAGAAACACAAGAGCAGGCTGGATGACAACAACCATTCTGAACACATAGATATACTATATTCACTAGTCTCAGCCACGCTGAATGGACAACAACCAGAGCGACGTACCGTACAGATACCACTCCCTCTTGCTACTGTACAAATGTAGACCCTGACTTGCCCAGTGTCACAACCGTGCTACCCGTCATGATTCATACCTCTGTAGTCCGCCTCCGCACTACCAGGTTTGTTTGACCAGAGGAAGAGGTGTCCGCGTTTAAACCAATGACTGCGAGACAGACACTGGAGTCGGAAATCGCTTTCAGGCAACCCTGGCGAAGTGGGGATGCTCGGGCTTCTCCTTCGCCCGCTGTCGGGCAGCTGTGTCTACTGTGTAAACAGGCTCTCTACTGCTCTTGGCGTCAGATGTATTTGCTTCCGTTACGTTTTGAAGTGTTGTGGTGGCCACGTCGAATCAAGTGCGGGATGCGATGTTCAGGCTCACTTCTCACCATGACAATTTCAAGTCTGAATGCTCCCTCCGTTTTGGAAAGTTGTCTTTGTTGTGCGTCAGTGCACTAGCAACCCTTCATATGCGACTACGCGCGCCTGCGTTTGTGAATGAGTAACGCATGCGAGGAAATGTACGACTAGAAAACTAAATTCATTGAGAATTATAAACTAATCATTATATATTTCTTTCTTTGTGATGTCTGTCTGTGCGTCTAGATGCGTTTTCTCGTACGCTTGTACATTATGTGCGTGCGTTTGTATATGTATGTAAATGTGTGTGTGTGTGTGTGTGTGTGTGTGTGTGTGTGTGTGTGTGTGTGTGTGTCATTGTCTGTCTGCCTGCCTCTCTGTCTATATTTATTTTTGCCTGCTTGCCTTCCTTCCTTTCTGACTTGTGTGTGTCCATCCATCCGTCCATCTGTATATCTAGCGGGATATATATGTATCTGTTCACTTGACCGTCCTTCCGTTCGTCCATCTGTCTGTGCATTTGTAGGTCTATGTATTTGTCGCATGATGAGCGACGAAAAGGGTGATGTGGGTTATTCATCCCCATTGTAAATAGTTAGTGTATAAATTTTCTCCGTGTCTACGCTCGTGCGCTTGCCGCTGTGGGCGTGGCTACCGCGTAGTGGAATGTTATAGCTTCGCTCCGAGGGAACCCGAGGGGGAGGGGGGTCTTCGGAGGGGTTATAGTGAGTAAGATCTACGGGGTCTACTCGATTGTTAGCAGGGGCTCGTGGCTCGCTGGACCTTGGCGAGTAGTGATTGGAGAAGATAGCGGAGGCGGGAAATTCTCATTAGTGATTGGCGGTTAATCACGTGAGAAGAGGACGCCGAGGTTTGATTGCGTTTTAGAGCTCAGATGCATTCCGTCGACCTGGGACGGAGGGAGCGAGCGCACATCCTCGGTGTCGCTAAGGTGGGAGCTGCGCGGTGCGGCTTATGGGCGAAGTCTGGTCGCCCTGGTGGAATTTTCTCTGTGTCAACTCAGGCTAGTAGTTGAGCACATGAGAAGGGGAGAGGAGTCTTCCTGGAGACTAGGACGAAGTTTTCCGTGGATCACACCACAGCCTGGACTGAGGTGACTATTGCCGTCTCGCCATGTTGCTTTCACCATGTGGGGTATTTGATTGTTAATCTGGGCGGGAAATAGGTCATCCGTTTAGGTATGGGCGATTCGTACCTCTAAAGTCTGAAGTAAATCCATGTGGGAATGATTTATCAACTTATTTCATGAGTAAATGAATGTTAATTCGATTTTTCTTGCCGAGAATGAATGAGCAGTTCAACTGGGGCGTCTGGGCTGAATGCATCGCTAAAATATTGAATCTCGCTCGAGTAAATTCTATGGGGAAAAGGGTAATTGCTTATTGGGGCAAAACGTTGTGTGTTGCAGGCTGAAAATAGCAGGAATTGCTGAGGCGCTGTTTGGCCGTTGGGCTATTCGCGTTTTGGGCGGCCTAGCCACGAGGGCTACTGGTCGCTTGTCTGGTTATCTACGGTCCACTGATCCATCGGTCTACTTTCGTGCCTACGGAATTCCACGAGTGCTGCATCCTCTACTGGTGGAGCCCTGCAGTACTGGTTCTTCGAGTCTACGCGGGTGGAGCTCGTGGTTTTCTTGGACGCCTCCGATGGAAGCTGCGCCGGCTGCGAGTAGCCTGGGTGCGAGGCTGGAGTGACGTCTGAGGCGCGGGAACGTTTCGTCTAGCCATTTTGGTTCAAACGGCCGGCGCAAGTATCGTTTTCCCGTTCGTAGCTCAGTAGCTACAATTTCGTTAGGACAGTTCTGGGACTGTTTGGTTAAAAGTCTAACGAAATCCACTTTGGGTAAAGCGGGAGAAGTCCGCGCGAGCGGCCTGAACAATTAGGAGAACATTGTGTCAGAGGTAGAGGGGAGGGGAATTGCTAGCGCGTACATTCGCTCGGAGGACGGTGTCATAGCGCAGCTGCATTGTCGCAGGTAGATATGCGACGAAGGGGAGAGTGATTCATCAATTGGTTCTTCCGTAGGACGGTATTTATCACTCTAGCTCTGATGACTGTGGTAATTCTACCGAAGTTTAGGATCGTCTTCTAAACTGTTACTGACTTGGGGAATTAAGCCAAGCGCTTGTGTTGTGAATATTTCTGTGGTTCCTTAGATTTGTTTAGTCAGTTCTAAAGTGCATGCCTCTCCCAGCCATGGGATTGTGGGATATGTTTAGTTTTCACAGCTGCTGTCCCCATCACCACCAGAGGCAGAGTAAACTTTAGTCTGTGCTCTGACAGGTTGCTATCGCTGCTGTCCGGTCCTGTAATCGCTCTGTGCTCTGACGAGATGCTATCGCTGCTGCCTCTGTCCAGCGCTGCCCTGTGTCAGCAAGCTCCCACAGTTCTAGAATTCTCTCTTCCAGCCTTTGTCTGAAAGCCCCTCCCGCTTTGTTTCTGTCCTGATAAATAGAGGCTGAGATGCCTGCTTAGAAGTGCCCCATTCCATCTGGGTGAGCTCAGTCCCCATTCCATCTGGGTTACTGAGCGCTTGTATCAGCTGCGAATAAAGATTGGAAAATCGTCCTCGCCCCTGCTTCTCACTTGACTTACGACGTACCACTGTCTTGAACAGTGGGGAAACCAAGGCGGCAAGAAAGATTCGCAACACTTGCAAGTCAGGGTTAATCTCCCAACGGACGAGAGAGAAAGGACCTAATTTATCGGGAGGGGGTTCTGTTTGTCTGGACACCGGGTGACGCCGTGCGTGCGTCGGCTATGAGAGTATCTCGCCAGGACTTCTAAAGGGAGACTGTGTTTGAGTACAGTGACTTGTTCAAAGGTTTTTTGGGGAACAATGTCTTCTTTTCAGGTGGACTGAAAAGGGAGGAAGTGGGTTTGGGTTATTCTGGAAATTCTTTATGTGAGATTTGATTGTGTTTATCGCTGTGTTGTTTCTGATCGCGTGAGCTGGGGGAAAGCCACGTGGTGATCAGAGTACGCTAGGCTAAGGAAAAGCGTACAGTCAGTGATGTGATGGTAAGAGGGTTTCTGTCCTGTTTAGTCTCCACGTTCATTGCTGTTTTTGACGTGAAGTGTCTACTCGTGTGCGCGTGGGTCGCGTGAGCTTGCTGTGTGAGGAGCGACTGCACGTGTGAGGGCGGAGGGGAGCGAGACCCGCCTTGTTTACGTTTTTGTCTGCCTGTCGCTCAACCGGAAGCGCCTCCACTGGGGGAAGAGGGGTAAGCTAGGTGAGAGGAAGGGGGTGTCGTGGAATGCAGCTGCTGCTGCGTGTGATGTTATGCATGGGGAGCGAGAGTGACTGGTTGTCATACCCTGTGTGTGTTGTTGTTTTCACTTCTGTCTTTTGAAAGAAGAAGTTTGCTACTGCTTGTAGTGTTTGGTTAGAGTGAGTAGTGGAAGTTGTAGTGGATTATTGGATTTGGAGTATGTGAATTTATTCCAGTTTCTGGGGAAATGGTGAAGTGAAGAGGGAAGTTGAAGATTGTTTTTCCTGTGCCCTATTCTTAACCTTAGTCACCGGTGACTTAGGCGTTTGTTTTGAACAAGGGTATTTTGGTATTGCTGTGTTTGTTTCCCATTTCCCTGT
>JAWQFJ010004681.1:7500-10000 GCA_034096865.1 Theodoxus fluviatilis | reverse complement strand
GACTTGAATTGGCAATTTCGTTTCCCTGGTCTGGCGAGGACCGAAAATTCACTATCAAGTATCATGGAGTTGATGAGTTATCAACTTGCGCACACTCGGCGTAATGTATAACTTCACGTAATTCGGCTTGTGGAGATGATATTAACCGTAGATTTTAGTTGTGCGGGGTAGACCACCCGCCAAAAATTTTGAATGGTGCTTTTGATATCAATGTTTAGTCATTATTGTCGGATCAGATAGCGAAACGATCACAAGCAACTTAAACGAGCTTGGCCTTGGGAGCAGCGCTTACGTTTGATTCGGCAACTGCATTCGAACTCGGTCAATCGATGTCTGGCATCACACTTTGAGACGCTACGAGTATGCAACCGGAACTAGGTGGTTCTACCTAACGCGTTGTTTTTCGACAGAGAGCGCCGAGGAGTACTCCTGCAGGGTACGTTAATGAGAATGTCCCATAGTCACGTGACCGAAACGGAGGGCGAGGACGAGTTAGTCTGGCAGGTTTTCTTTCCCTTGCCAGTCGCGTCATTCGACTTGCAGGCTGGGCTGCAGGGTAGCATACCGTCATTGAAAGTGAACACAACCCATGTGCTCACTAAAACGTCGACTTCTGAAAGTATCAACCTCTGCTACGTTCGATACTGCAGCTTACCACTCTTGTTTCTCATTCGAACGAAACGCACCCTGGCAGCCACAGGACTGTGAGATAAGTAGGGAGTACTTACATAGGCCGCTCATCGACGCCGGGTGTGCGATTTGGAAACCGAATTAAGAGGAAATGGGGCGCACACACCTCTGCATCATCGTCACGGACGGCAGGGTCAACTCCCTTCTTTCTCCTTATCAGACTTCTCCAGCACTTCTCACCCGGCGCTGTGGTTTCTCACTCCGGATCCTGCGACTCATAGAGGGGAGATGGCGACGCCGGTCTGTGTGAAAGTCTTGGCAGCAGTGACGGTGCTGACCCTCATGTCCGGCAGCGTCCAGGGACATGGACGTTTGGTAGATCCCCCCTCCCGCTCCAGTATGTGGCGCTATGGGTTCCAAACCGACCCCAACAATGACGATAACAAGCTCTCCTGCGGTGGCGTCCAGGTAAGTTCAGTGATATACTCGGAGATGGAAAGAGGTTTTCATGTTGAGGATGGGAGGGATGAATGGATGGATAAATGGATGAATAGATGAATGTGTGGATGATGGATAGATGGACGAATGAATGGTGTGTGTGCGTGTTGTGTGTGTGTGTGTGTGTGTGTGTGTGTGTGTGTGTGTGTGTGTGTGTGTGTGTGTGTGTGAAAAGATGGTGGATACGTGGGTTACGGATGGATGGCTATATGGATGGGTGGAGGGTTGTTTGAGTGGATGGGCAAATGGAAGATTGTTAATTCATTGAATGAATACTTCAGATATACTAATTTGTCAGTGTGTAATTTATTTCATCTTTTGAACTCTCTCTCTCTCTCTCTCTCTCTCTCTCTCTCTCTCTCTCAGAATCTCTCTCTCAGAATCTCTCTCTCTCTCTCAGAATCTCTCTCTCTCTCTCTCTCTCTCTCTCTCTCTCTCTCTCTGTAGCTCTTATAGCCGCATGCAGTGTCGTTATTTGTATCACTCATCCTTCTTTCCCCTATGTGTTTGTATCTCTGTCCCTTTCTCGCTGCCTGTAAGTGGCAGAGTGCCTCGCTCCTCTCACATTCTCACTCTCTTTCTCTCTCCGTCTCTATATTTCGTCTGAAGTTTTCGTGTTTCCCTCTGTGTCTGTTACTCTCTCTCTCTCTCTCTCTCTCTCTCTCTCTCTCTCTCTCATGTGTTTGTGCACGTTTGTGTGTGTGTGTGTGTGTGTGTGTGTGTGTGTGTGTGTGTGTGTGTGTGTGTTAGTGTGTGTGTGTGTGTTTGTGTGTGAGTGAGAGAGTATTGGGATCTGAAACCTGCTTGCTCTCTGCAGATAACATCCTCGTCATCCACCCAACAATGTAACCTTTGAGTTAGAATGTAAGTAAATGCCTTGCTCAGTGTGCTAAGCAATGAAATTCCTCTGTAGTTGTTGGGGTCTTGCTTGTCTCCCTTTTTATGAATGGGCACTACGACGGATCGGGACCATTCTCGGGGGAAATACTGAGTTTCAAAAAGGGTATTGAAAAATTTCGTTAGAAAAGGTGCCACCTTGTCACAACTGGCTTTGTAGCACTCGCCTGGTATGTTGTCTAGCCCTGGGGATTTCCTAGATTTTATTCTTTGGAGAGCGGCCTTCACCTCAGCTGTTGATATCGGGTCATCGAGGGTAGAGTTGGAGACAACTGTCTCAGCCGTTACAGCCTCGCAAGTGTCGCGCTCAATTCTAGAGTGCATTTCGCAACGACCTAGATAAACTTGTTCAAAATGCATTTTCCATGTATGTATGTCAATGTCCACTTTAGCAGAATATTTGCTTGTTGTATTTCTCACTAGGGACCAAAACGTACTTGGGTCTTTGCTGTTCGTAAGCTTATTTCTGACTGTG
>JAWQFJ010004681.1:0-2500 GCA_034096865.1 Theodoxus fluviatilis | reverse complement strand
GCACTACAGTTTCTTCATTGGGTATCATGGTTTTTCGATCATGTTACAAGAGAACCCGTCCCGGCCAACACGAATTTGTTTAGTGCCCACGTCTGACAGCCCCTGGGACGTATAGAGAAAATTGCCAAGATATGCTTAAGACTGTTTGAAACTTCCTGGTTCCCTTGTAAATTGAATTCCTAGCTCCAATGAAAAGCGCATTGCCTTTCGATGATAGGTCCTTTTGAACACGAATGGAGAACAGCTTCTCTTTACTTTCAAAGGCCACGCCGTCTTCGAATAAACCTTCATCATTGAATGGATCTAATGCATCCTGTGCATTTCAACAACTGTTAGGGATCGCCTTATCGGTGCCCTCCACCCAGGGAGGAGGGGGGTAGCTTCGTTGTAGGTGGGGTCTGACCCAGGTATGGTCGATCTGCACTGTAATAAAGGAAACCAATATTGAAATGTCCAGGTTAACACATGAGTAGGGCTTATACATTATGTTGTGACCCTTCAACCTTCTTCATGCCTGTGTTAAGCACGCAAATAACTGCTTTAAAAGTCTATGATAGATCCGATGCAGCCACAAAACAATGCTGAAATACCGACTTTGTGATTCTGTAGTTTCGTAAAAAAATTCAGTCAGAAGACCACTGAGAGAGACAGCTAGCTAGTCAGAAAGGAAGGCAGACATTCGGACAGAAACTCAAGACATACAAACACATACACATACACTCACGCACGAGTGCGCGCGCGCGTGCACGCACGCATGAACACACACACACACAGAAAGGCAGGCGGGCAGACAGGGCACAGGCAGGCAGGCATTCCAGCAAGCAGGCAGACACACAGATACACACATAGATAGACACACACAGACGGGCCGGCGGGCGGGCAGGCGGACTGACGAGCGGACGGACAGACAGGCAGGTAGGCACACAGAAACACGCGTGCACGCGCGCGCGCACACACTCACACACACAGACAGAGAAATGTGAATAAGTGGATAAATGCGCAGGTGTATGCCTAATGTTGAAAGCCTGTGTATGCACGTGTGTGTGTGCATGGGCGTGGGTATCTCTTGTTGAGCGGAAAACGTCGATCGGGTGCGCAACAAGTTTAAGTGGCTTGTTCTGGTTGTCATGGTGACGCAGCCGACTTGCTCATTCCTTCCCCTTCCTCTTTCGTGCACCCCCTTCCCCCTGCTCCAGCTCCCACCCAATACCTTGCGCTCGTACTAGTTGGCATATTCTGAAAAGCATACATTTTAATGTGTGAGTTTATACATGTACATGCTGACTTGAATTCGTGAATCTGATATCGAAAATTCATTTATACGTGTGCCTGTAGAAAAGCTCACAGTAATCACATAATGATATTGTCGCGTATAATCTATTGCTATATGTTGTTTTACGATGCAACACCTCAGCCCTGCAGGACGACGTAGCCGCCTTAAGGGAGAGAAGCAAATTGACATACAAAGTTTACATCTAAACTTAACCACCACTCTTGGGGGACACCACAAACAATCAAAAGATGGAACAAGTGAAGAATGACCACTGACTCAGGGATAAATAAATAAACAAAGTTTTAATCAAAAGTAGATTCCCTCAGGTCACTGCACTGGGCAGTGTTCAACACAGAGGGTCAAACAAGGAAAATAAATCAGCAATCAAACACCCTGCAAAGCACGACGGCAGGGTACTCCCACTGTGGACTGCAATTCCAAGAAATCACACAACAATCCCACAACAACAGTCACCTTCAACAAAGTAATCCACAGTCCCAAAAGCACATAAGGAAAAATCAATTACAGGAAGCTCTGTCCACGTTCCCGGGCACGCGACAGGCCAACACTGTAATGTTACAAAACACCTTCCCTCCACTCCACCAAGGAATGTCAAAACAGGAAACAATTCCAAAAGTCCAAATGGCGCAACCCACTTTCAACCATTCATTCAGACTCTCCTCTCAAAACCAGAACATTCCCTCTTAACCAAAGAGGTAACCATGACACTCCTAATCCCCAAAAACATCAGCTCACTCCAATGCCAAATAGGAGTAGCCTAAGTCCCTCACTGGACAGTTAATGTCAAACATTAAATAAAACCAGGATATTCAGAATTACTATAATCCCCTTCTGAATAAACACTCCCACTACAAAACTTCCAAATTAGTAATTGCAGAGACTAGCTCACTCCCACTGAGCAGCCTAGGGAAAGTGTCCCCCTCTCACAGGGCAATTAAACCAGAGCCGGACCAAATGAGTTGTGGGGGGGGGGGGGTTCCTTTTTGGTTGGGGGGGACAAATCAGCGAAGTGGCGAAGCCACGAGTGCGAAGCAGGCGCGCAAACTAGGGGGGTCCGGGGGCATGCCCCCCCGGAAATTTTTTGAAAAACGGTTAAAATCTGTGCAATCTGGTGCATTCTGGGCCTTGTTTTGAGGGGTAAGAGCAGCATTGTTTTTGGAGACACACACAAAAAATATATTTAAAAAAACCAACTCAAACCAAGGT
>JAWQFJ010004677.1:85000-112500 GCA_034096865.1 Theodoxus fluviatilis | reverse complement strand
AAAGAAAAAGCTGCTGGGGTAGTTCTAGACAAATTAGATACACGATAGTTAAAAAAGGAAAAGACTGAGCCCCTTTAAAATTGAAACAAACTTTTTATTACAAAAGGAACATCGGCAACAAACAGAAAAGGTTGAAAATCACTTTCACCAACATCAACACACGCACACACACACACACACACACACACACACACACACACACACACACACACACACACACACACACACACACACAAAAAAAATCACATCAAAGAAATAGAAAAGTATGGCCTTCGGCTGACGCCTTCAAAGTACATAAAGAAAATAAGCGAGAAAACAAAACTGGAGCTATCACATTATTAAAGTAAGAAGGGCGGGGTGGTTGGGGGAAAGAAGGAAGGTGGGTTGCATGTCGGTCAGGAGCGCAGACGTGCGGACCAAAGCGAAGCAGGGGTACGACCGCTCCATCTGAACTCCCAAAGGACAGCAACCTGTACAGGAACGAGAAGGGAGTGGACACTGACCTGGGCCGCGGTAGAGAGAGGGAGGGAGGGTGGCGCTCAGGGGAGCGGCTGAGGGAAAAATGAGGGTGGGAAGACTAAAGTCCCCTTGTACGGTGGGGTGAGAAGAGTTCTAGGACTGAGAAGAACTCAAAAGGCAAGAATGGAAGGTACTGGAAGGAAGGGGGCGGGGGGTAGGGGGGGGCTATAAGGCAAGAGGGAACCCGAGTCAGTACTGACGTAGGGGAAATTCCTGGTCGAGGTAAGTAAAAGCTAACTGGTGGGCTAGGGAGCCAGCACGAGCAGGGGGGGGGGGGGGGGGAGAGTGGGGGGAGTGGGGGGTGGTGGAGGGGAGAGGGTTGGGAGGGCTGGATAGGCGAATTTGGTGTTTGTAACTATAGGAACGAAAACAGCCTGTTCAGCCTTAATGGTTCCAGAGTGGTGAGGTCGTGAATTAGGCGTTGTTCAAAGGTTTTTCATTGGGTCGAAGTCTCGAATTGGCGGACTGCCGTGATGCGCAGGTGGGCGGGGGTGTGGCTGTTGTTGAGGAAGTGGTTGGGGACTGGCTTGTCTATTCTGGCATTATTGAGCTCACTTCTGTGTCCACAGAACCGCGCGTGGAGTGCCAGGCTGGTTTCCCCGACATGCAGCTCCTTGCAGCTGTTGCACGTGATATCAGTATCATACACCACGTTGCAGTCGGCACAGGCCAAAACCCTCCTTGATCTCGAAGCTTTTGATGTGTCTCTCGATCTTGTGTGTTGTCAGTGTGTAAGGCCGAGTCTTGCAGCGGGGATCCTTGCAGGGTTTGGTACCTGTCCAAGGTGCTTGTTTGGAGAGGGGGCGCAGGTGAGTAAGGGTTTGGTGGAGGTTCCGGGTCTCTGCGGAAGCAAGTGAGGGGAGGGCTGTCGAAAATTTCCTGAGCTTCTTCACTCTCTGGTAGCATGCGGAAGTTGGAGAGGAGAATGCGTCTGATGGGCAGATTGTGGGGGTGGTAGGTCAGAATGAGTTTGGGTCTGTCGGATGGACTGTGTGGAGGTCTGCGGTGGGACTTGTCCTCTCGTCTTTTGACCATTATCAGAGCTTGTTCGAGGGTAGCTTCCTGATATCCTCTGTGCCGGAAGAATTGCATCAAGCGTGCAGTTTCTTCTCTGAGATTGGTGGGGTCGAAGCAGATTCGGTGAAGTCTGAGGAGCTGGGAGTAGGGAATAGAGTCCTTGCAGGCCTGCGGATGGGACGAGGTGTAGAGGAGATATGCGTGGGAATCCGTGGGCTTGTAGTAGACGGAGGTGCTGAGATGACTGCCGAAGATGGACAGAAGAACGTCCAGGAAAGGCAAGGTATTGTCGGAGATCAGGTGTATAAGTTTTGTTGCAGGATGGAAGCTGGAGGCAAACTCTATATTTCGGAGCTGTGAGAAGTTCAAAGAAGACAATGCATAGAAAAGGCCCACATGTCTGCATGTAAGCGATTTCCAAATGTTGACGTTAAATCTTCCAGCACACTCTGCCACGGTGAATTGGGTAAAGACCCTCTTTATATAAACACTATGATACGTGCAATGGAAATTTGGCTTAGCCTGTGTAAAATACCGATTGGCAGGCTGCCAAAGCAAGCTTATTTAATAATGTTAAAAGAAAATGTCATTGAAAGGTTTCATTAGACGAGATCAGTCGAGCTGTGTTTAGCGAAACACCGTTTTACATAGGTGTGGATGAATGGAGGGACTCAAAATGATAAAGGCTTTATTCAATCATTCAAACAGAGACTTCATGACTGCTATCGACAAGATTGAAACTAAAACATTGCGAGTTGTGATCGATTTACTCTGTACAGTTCCTTCAAATGAGTGTTATAATGTGAAAGTTTTTTATTTTTACATGAAGAAGTGTGCTTTTACACGTTTCCGTCTGGGGAACAATGCTCTTAAGGCAAATGTTTAATGTACAGACCAACGCTCGGAGAAGAACTGTCCATTTTTTAGGGAAACTGAGGATGAATGCCAATTTTGACTCACATGCGAAGCAAAAGTGAGTCTATGTACTCACCCGTGTCGTCGGTCCGGCGTCCGGGCGTCCGGGCGTCCGTAAAAAAACGTTAACGTTGAATTTTTCTCAGAGACTATTAAGTCTATCAACACCCAATTTGGCATGATGGTGCATGATAACAAGGCGTTCAAAAACGTACATAGTGACTTGACCTTGCTTCAAGGTCAAGGTCGCAGGGGCCGTATATGTTGTCTAAAAACAGCCATTTTTCACATTTTCCCAATTTTCTCTGAAGTTTTTAAGATTGGATACCTGACCTATACATGGTATATAGGGCAAAGTAATCCCTATCTTTTAATACCAGTTTGATTGACCGTGCTTCAACGTTATGGTCACAGGAGCTCTTCAAAGTTGGATTGTATTTTGAAGTGACCTTTGCCCTGAACTATGGAAGATAACTCTTCCAAACTTTATAACCTTGTAGTACACATGTTATACTTTTATACTAGGTCACCCGTGTCGTCCGTCCGAGCGTCCGGGCGTCCGGCGTCCGGGCGTCCGGGCATCCTGTAATCCGTAAAAAAAACTTTAACGTTGATTTTTCTCGGAGACTATTAAGTCTATCAACACCCCATTTAGCATGATGATGTAGGATGACAAGGCGACAAATAACCTCACAGTAACTTGACCTTGCTTGCTTCAAGGTCAAGGTCACAGGAGCTCTTTAAAGTTGGATTGTATACATATTTTGTAGTGACCTTGACCCTGAACTATGGAAGATAACTCTTTCAAACTTCATAACATTGTAGTACCCATGTTATACTATCATCATGAGACACATTTGGTCACATATCATCAAGGTCAAGGTCACTTTGACCCTTATGAAATGTGACCAAAATAGGGTAGTGAACCACTAAAAGTGACCATATCTCATGGTAGAAAGTGCGAATAAGCACCATTGTGCTTCCTATGTCTTGAATTAACAGCTTTGTATTGCATGACCTTGGATGGCCTTGACCTTGGTTCAAGGTCACATGTATTTTTTTTAGGGAAAATGCGTAAAGTAGTTCTTTGTGTATGATGTCATTGCTAGGTGTAGTTGTTTGACCTTGACCTTGAAGGTCACCTGAAGGTCAGGTCAAGGTCAAGGTCAAGCATGTGAGTCGTATGGGCTTTGCCCTTCTTGCTATTGCACTGCCATACATGCAGTGACCTTAGAAAAAGTATATCATCAAGTGTGTACAGAGATCAAGAAATGGAAATGTGTGAAAACTGATAGACGGATGTAATATAAGTAAAACGCTTGATGTTGCAATGTACATATATTATGCATACAAATTACGCTTCGAAATACTAGAGCAGCCTCCTACGATTCCTAGTGGACAAAGTCTGGGCAGTGAGCATGAAACGTAGCTGAAATGATCTAGTGTATTTAAATATTTTAAAATATAATCATTTTATCCTGTTTCCCCCTTTTTCGTTGTTTTGCATTAGATATATGTTATAGAGCCTGCAATTTCTTAACGATTTCAAAAGGAGTAAAAATGGCAAAGCAGCGGGATAGACGGTATTGCAAGTGAAATGCTTAAATCGGCTGGCAACGTAGCCGTAACATTTCTGGTTGATCTCTTTAACAGATTGTTTTCAAGTGGTCACTTCCCAGATATGTGGTGCACGTCAATACTTGCACCAATCCACAAGAAAGGGGAGAAAGATGATCCAGATAACTATAGAGGAATAGCTCTGTTGAGCACCGTAAGCAACTGTTACACTTCTATATTAAGCAAACGTCTCGAACAGTGGGCTGAAGCAAATGATAAAATATTAGAAGAACAGGCTGGATTTCGAAGAAACTATTCGACTGTGAACCACATTTTTGTTCTATTCACTTTAGTAGAAAAATATATGTCCAAAAGGAAGGGACGTCTGTATGTAGCCTTCGTAGATTTTAAGAAAGCCTTTGATTATGTCAATAGAGCCATGTTGTGGAACATTTTATACAAAAACGGGGTAAAAGGGAAAATGTTGACTGCATTGAAATCTATTAAAAGCCACAGTAAAAGTAAGCGGGACCCTGTCAAAGTCGTTTACGTGCCCTTCGGGCCTAAAACAAGGAGAAAATACCAGCACGATTCTTTTTTCCTTTTTTATTAACGAGCTCGGCAAAGAATTAATTCAACAAGGGAAGCATGGAGTACAACTCAATCCAAACGATCAAGAGCTATTTTTGTTGTTGTTTGCAGATGACCTTGTCCTTCTCTCAAACACACCACTAGGCCTACAGAAACAATTAAATACCCTAGAACAAGAATCTAGAAAATTATGTTTAACAGTGAATTTGCAGAAAACTAATATAGTAGTATTTAGAAAGGGAGGTCCCAATTAAGAAACACAGAAAGTGGCTTTACGAGGGTACCTACGTTCAGACAACAAACTCGTATAAATATCTTGCTTCGACTTGTGCTCACTACAAAGCTAAGTGTCAATGTGTCTCTGAAAAATATAGCTGTGACGGCCAAAAGCAAAGTTATCAATATTTTGAAAGTGTTATCATGTATAAAATGCTGCAACATCGACGTGTTTACTAAACTTTACGATACCCAGGTACAGAGTACGCTATGCTATGCTAGTGAAGTATGGGGAATGCAGAAAGCTGATGTAATTGAACGAGTCCATATGTATGCCTTCAAACGTTTTCTAGGTTTGCCTATAAGTACACCAAACAACGCAGTTTTGGGGGACTTGGGCAGAATCCCTTTATACGTAGTTACGTCTCTCAGAGCGGTACGATACTGGTTGAAACTACAGACACTGAAAAGCGATAGACTGCCCAGAAAAGCTTATGCTATGTCTCTAGACCTAGCTAACAAGAATGTGCCATGCTGGGCCCTCAGAATGAAACAATTGCTATGCAGTTATGGGTTTGGAGAGGCTTGGTACAATCAAGGAGTTGGATGTAGGAAACTCTTTCTATGTCAGCTAGAACAGAGACTAAAAGATTGCTATAAACAGGCTTGGGCATCATCTGTAAAAGAAAGCAGCCGACTAAGCAAATATTTCCTATTTAAACCAAACCATGATATGGAATCTTATCTACAAAGTCTGCCTATGCCTGCTAGAGCATCCTATGCAAGATTTAGAATGGGCGTTAGTGAAATAAACTGGCATACAAAGAGATACACCGCAAACGCTGATAACAATATATTATCTTGCCAATTCTGTGGGCAAATGGAGAACTTTTGTTTGCATGTCATGAATATGATAATTTCAGGCCATATTTCCTTAACTGCCCTCAAGAAATGTACAGAATGAAATTTCAACAAGTCATGATGTACACAGGCACCAAAAGTCATTCGCTTGCTTGGTTTATTTACAAAGCCCTGAAACGGAGAAGAAACAAGTCTGATCTTGACACTAATGCTACACCCACTGTGTCCATGAATTAATTTATATTAGTTTGTCTTGTATATGTATGAATCCCCCCCTTTGTAATGGGCCAAATGGCCTTTCACAAATAAACCGTTCTGTTCTGTTCTTCTGTTCTGTACTTTCTGAAAACCGTTTTAATTATAAGATTGTTACCTACATCCAGGTCGGCATGACGTAGACGGTGTACAAAAGAGCCGGGTCAAAGGAGCATGGTCACTGCTTAATATAAAACTTGTAAATGATAAACATATTCTGTTTTACTGTTAATTGTACATCAATTGGCACTGAATCGTTCTCTAGAGCCAAAATACCCAATACCAAGTTCATATTTTTTGTTTGAAGTATTTTATTCATTTCGTGGAATTTCAGCCATACACTGGGTGGGCAAGACAGAGACGATGTTCAGACCTATATATTTGACCGATAATGCTTTATATCAGTCATTTATATTAATCACGATGATGCTGTCATCGACTTTTTGTTTTGTTAAATGTTGCTGTACTGGTTTTATGTATGTACATACAATATAAGTTTTATTCATTTTTTCGTTCTTAGTTTTCGTGATGGGTCGTCGGCCGCAATAAAGAAATCAAACAGTCAATCTCTCTCTCACTCTCTCTCTCTCTCTCTCTCTCTCTCTCTCTCTCTCTCTCTCTCTCTCTCTCTCTTTTTCTCTCTCTCTCTCTCCCTCCCACTTGTCCTCTGGCAGCCGAACAGTGCGGACGTGTCACTCGTTGCTCCCGCTAGTAGGGTGGTCGAGGCCATAGTGCTGAACGAGTCGGATATGTGGCTGCTTACTTGCTTTCGTGGAGAAGGTTCTGACTGTGCAAATGTATGTTGAGTGAAACCCTTAACGTCTTTATTAGAAATTTTGAATTGTGATGAATTCGCGAATTGTGCATTAGGATTGTACCCGAGCCGCGCATGCATTGAACAGTGAAAGGTTGAACCCTGGATGGTAATATTGTAACTGATCAACGATTGCTAGATTAGTTTGATTGATTGTATATACATTGTGACGCCTGCAAATAAGTGTTGATCACGATATTGCAAACACAGAGCGCTGAGAGGCAGTGTTTACTTCTGAATTTACTGGCCGTGGGAAATTGTGACCCGAACTACGCACCAATGGACGAGATAGTATTGCACCCCTTGATAGTCACAAGTGCCTGAATGTCTAGGAAATGATATTTCGATTTATATTTTTGTTTTTGACTCACATGCGAAGCAAAAGTGAGTCTATGTACTCACCCGTTTCGTCCGTCCGGGCGTCCGGGCGTCCGGGCGTCCGAAAACTTTAACGTTGAATTTTTCTCGGAGACTATTAATTCTATCAACACCAAATTTGGCATGATGGTGTATGATGACAAGGCATCAAAAAACATACATAGTGACTTGTCCTTGCTTCAAGGTCAAGGTCGCAGGGGCCATAAATGTTGTATAAAAAACAGTCATTTTTCACATTTTCTCAATTGCCTCTGCAGTTTTTGAGATTGGATACCTCACCTATATATGGTGTATAGGGCAAAGCAAGCCCTATGTTTTGATACCAGTTTGGTTGACCTTGCTTCAAGGTCAAGGTCACAGGAGCTCTTCAAAGTTGGATTGTATACCTATTTTGAAGTGACCTTGACCTTGAACTATGGAAGATAACTGTTTCAAACTTAACAATTATGTGGGGCACATGTTATACTTTCATCATGAGATACATTTGGTCACATATCATCAAGTTCAAGGTCACTTTGACCCTTATGAAATGTGACCAAAATGGGGTAGTGAACCACTAAAAGTGACCATATCTCATGGTAGAAAGTGCCAATAAGCACCATTGTGCTTCCTATGGCTTGAATGAACAGCTTTGTGTTGCATGACCTTGGATGACCTTGACCTTGGGTAAGGTCACATGTATTTTGGTAGGAAAAATGTGTAAAGCATTTCTTAGTGTATGATGTCATTGGTAGGATTAGTTGTTTGGCCTTGACCTTGAAGGTCACCTGAAGGTCAAGGTCATGTAAAGGTCAAGGTCTAGCATGTGAGTCGTATGGGCTTTGCCCTTCTTGTTTTAATATTTTACTGTTTCTCTATGCTGGAAAATATTATGGCTGAACTGTGTTAACTTTATTTGACCATACGTGATTCACTGGAGATTTATTGTCAGCGCATTGGCGCACACTTGCCCATGCGAATGGCCGTGGCATGAAACGGGATTCGCCCTTGCTCATAGATCTCGTGATCTTCATGCTTCCTGCAACGCTGATTTGGAGAAGCAGGCCATGCACAGCTTGCAGGGTGAGGTGTGCTCAGTAGCACGGCGGTTTAGACTCTCACGAGGTAGGGTGCACCGGTTTGCTTCTGACTGTCTTATGCGCTGCACTTTGGATTATGTGCACATGCAAAACTGCTTGCTCGGCAACGACGCTCCATGAGCTTTCTGGACAAATTTTGCTTGGGGGAAATGTAGAAAGAAACCCCGGGCCCCCTGGACCTGTTGGTGAATACATTGTCGTCTACCCAACGGAAAATGGACCACGGCTATATGGGGAAGAGTACATTCCGCCAAGTCGAACGACACATGGTTCACGTGAAAACGTCAACTTCAGGACGGCAAATGTCAATCCTATGCTTCCTCATTCAGGCACTGAAGCAGAGCTACGCAATATGTATGCTGAGCAGGAGAAATTGAACCATGCTCCACAAGAAACTCAATAGCAATGCCGTTACCATTGTGCCCACCTATAAGAATGGAACTCTGCACTCCAAGCACAGATTGACGGCCTGAAATACCACGTCAGCAATATCTATGCAGAAATGCAGAATAAGTTGATCAACCAAGAGGAACAAATAAAAACCTAGATATGTCTGTGAGGCAGAATAGTATTAGACTATTTGGACTCCCGGAGAGTCCCCGTGAGTCATACTGGGACTGCCTGCAGTTGGTCCTGAAAACCTTCCACGATGCTCCCCCTGACTTTTCATGGACCGAGAGAAATGTTGGAAGAGGTCAGCGCTTGGGATCTTTCACTGACACAGAACAGCAAAACAACCCCCGTCCTCGTAGAACGAACAAGATGAAACTACTAACGCTTGGCCGTCATCATTTCCGAAGACATGGTGTTCGATTCTCAGGCCACAACTCTGCAAGAGCTCCAGAGACAGGGACACAATGCCTATTACAAGAACAATATCTATTTCAGAAATGAGGCCCGGGCGATACACGCACCAATGTGAGGCCATACCCAACACGGAACTCCCGCAAATGATGTGGGTTTCGGACATAAATATGAAGGACAGTGCCGCGATCAAAGGCTCCAATAGCCACCTAGACGAAACAGGAAGTTGTTTCCTTGACGCCGCGCACCTCGTAGGAGGTCGACTGCTACCGAAGGCAACGAGCGACCAAAGAAGCGGATGAGCCGTCAGGTGCAAGCCGAGACCGCTCGAGTTTATTCGGGTCAACAAGCTCCGGATTGTGGAGCGCCGACTCCGAACACCAGAAACGACATGTCTTGCAGAGGGGGTAGGGATTCGGTTTGTAGCCCAGAGTGCTACCAGTACCGAGAAACTCTGCAATACAACCAGCAGTCATCGCCCCAATATGTGTGATCGACGAATACGTCGCCTCACCTGAGGAGCAAGGATCAGACAACAACGGGAACATGACGGATACGCCGTGTGCTTTTTCAGAAACACGGCCATAGTTACAGTCGTTGGTGCCTTTACACTTGGGAAGTGATCTGCACTCGCAGTTGGTGGCACCCATGCTTGCTGCAAATGCACATGCAGATTTGTCCGAGGAACCCACGGAGACGCGTATTCCGGTGCTATCGCCGGTTGACGTGTTTTTCCAAGGGAATGATCAGTCGCCGCGCACTCCAGCCCCAAACATAGCTGTGCATTCGGCGTCGAAACGGATTCAAAAACCTCTGGTGAAATGGTTGGACTCTTGCAATATTAACAGAGCGACTGCCGCGAGAGATAGTCCGACTTTCGTGGAGATCGGTGAGGAGGCACGGCAATGTTCCGCGATAAGACACACACAACACAGCAACACCTCCAGCTCCGCCCGCACTACTGTGTGGGACCGACGAATTCGTTGAAGTTTGTCTCCGTCAAGAGCGCCGGATGCTACGGAGAAATGACGGGGAGGCCGACGCCCACCACTAAATGTCCGGTATGTAGCTCAGGCTTGCCTTATCTCCGAGTCTACATGTAAGTGCCATGAGGATTAATCATTTAATAGACTTGTGTGTGTGTGTGTGTGTGTGTGTGTGTGTGTGTGTGTGTGTGTGTGTGTGTGTGTGTGTGTATGTGTGTGTGTGTGTACTTTTAAAGAGTATCTTTTAATCAGGTTTGTAATATGAATTTGAAGGCAGGAATATGTACATACGTAACAATAATGACATATATTTTGATACGTTTGTGTTTATTTTTGCTGTATCATATTGTAAGGACAAATTTGCATTTTCAGCAGAGTTTATATTGCTTTGATATTCTTTGTTTTACAAGGCTTGTACTTTAAAAATGCAGGCAGAAAGATGAACAAGGTATTTGTCACATCCATGATTTGTGTGGCGTAAAACGTCTGTGTAACATATCATAATTAGGAAACTTATTTAGGAATGTGACAACATTTAATACCGTGTGTAGCTCAATCTGTATAATATTACCATATTCTGACTTATTTAATAATGTGATACATTTTTAAATATGGTATGTTTTGTACGGTTTGCACTGTGAATTCCCAGGCTGAAAGATGTACATTGTACTCTGTATACTTAAATGGTGTGGGTCGTCGGCCTCAATAAAGTTAATCTCTGTCTGTCTGTCTGTCTGTCTGTCTGTCTGTCTGTCTGTCTGTCTGTCTGTCTGTCTGTCTGTCTGTCTGTCTGTCTGTCTGTCTGTCTGTCTGTCTGTCTGTCTGTCTGTCTGTCTGTCTGTCTGTGTCTGTGTCTGTGTCTGTGCCTGTGCCTGTGTCTGTGTCTGTCTCTGTCTCTGTCTCTGTCTCTGTCTCTGTCTCTCTGTCTCTCTGTCTCTCTGTCTCTCTGTCTCTCTCTCTCTCTCTCTCTCTCTCTCTCTCTCTCTCTCTCTCTCTCTCTCTCTCTCTCTCTTCCCCTCACCCCACCCCCACCCCCCTCGTTCCACTATTAAAGCTATCAAGTATTGGTTAAGACTCGAAAATTACCAGGCAGTAGGCTCCCTAAACAGGCTTATGTCATGTTCGCAAATATAAAAACCTAACTGGACAAAAATGATTGAAAGTCGATTGTGTGAATTAGGATATGGTTATGTGTGGGTCAACAAAGAAGTTGTAAACGAACATAGTTCATAGTACATAGCCTTAAGCAAGACTACGAGATTGTTACCAACATGAATGGCACATCAAAATGGAAAGCGAAAGATTCCGAATGTACAGACAATTAAAACAAACGTTTGAACTAGAAAAATATATAGACTGCATCAACATTAAGGAATTTAGAGACTCCTTTGTCCGATTCAGATGTAATATAAATGAACTTTCTGTTAACAGATAATATGCAATAACTCAAAGAGACGAAATGTGCTGTCCATTTTGCTACAATGCCCATGAAAACGAAGAACATTTCATACTGTACTTTTGTAAATTTGAAAGACTTAAGGACAAAATACCTAGAAGAACATTAACAGAAAACAAAGAAAATAGGCTACCTGCATCTAATCAATGGCACGTCAAATATATATATATATATATATATATATATATATATATATATATATATATATATATATATATATATATATATATATATATTTATATATATAATGCTTTGCAGAAACGAAGTCAGTTATTACCAACTTCTCCATAGGCAGTATTATTTCAAAGAACTGGTACATTTAGTTTGAAAAAAAAACACAAGTTGCATCAAAAGAACTTTCTTGATAACACTTTGTATTGTACACATGTTGGATGAGGCATTGGTATGGGCCGTTGCCCTGAAACAATAAAGTCTGAAGTCTGAACTCTCTCGCTCTCTCTCTCTCTCTCTCTCTCTCTCTCTCTCTCTCTCTCTCTCTCTCTCTCTCTCTCTCTCTCTCTCTCTCTCTCTCTCTTCTTCAACAAATCCCGTATCAAATGGCTGTACCGACTTGCCTCTGGTTCCTCGGAGCAGCTACGATTCTGATAGTGTACTGGACTCACCAATATCTGAAGAAGAGATCTTTATTGCTTTGTCGCAGTTAAAAAGAGGAAAAGCCGCAAAAACTGACTTGATTATTAGAGATATGATTCGGTGTGCACGACATCTCCTTCAGCCTTTCCTGTTGCGTTTGTTTAATGAGATTTTTGTATCGGAAGAATTTCCGAAACTTTGATATGAAGCCATTATACATCCTGTTTACAAAAGTGGGAGTTATGATATTCCAGGTAACTATCGTAGGATTGCGCTGACCAGTACTGGTTTAGACTCCACAAAATACCAGATGATAGATTACCTAGACAGGCGCTCCTAATGCTGGAAGGTATATCAGTCCCTGACGATATGAACTGATAAAAGTCGGTAAGAGACTGTCTGTGTAAGTCAGGGTTTGCCTTTGTTTGGTTAAATAGAGGAACAAATAATGAAAGGAGCTTTCTCAGAAACTTTAAAGTCAGACTACAAGATTGCTTCAGACAGGAATGGCATAGTAGATTAAATGAAAGCGAACGTTACCTGGTATACAGTGTTCATAAAGATTCATTCGAATGTGAGAAATATCTTAGTACCATAGAAATAGGAAAGTTTAGGAATGCAATGATACGCCTTAGAATAGGAATAAGTGACCTGCGCACTTACAACACGTTCAGCGGAGAGGACACACACTGTCCATTTTGCACAGATTATGTAGAAGATGAAATTCATTTCCTGTTAGAATGTGAAATTTATAAAGATCTTAGAGAAAAATATGTAAAAAGGTATATCGAGTATTTAAATAACAGAGGCTTTACCTTTTTGACTCACATGCGAAGCAAAAGTGAGTCTATGTACTGAGCCGTGTCGTCCGTCCGTCCGGGCGGGCGTCCGTCCGTCCGTCCGTCCGTCCGTAAAAAACTTAAACGTTGAATTTTTCTCGGAGACTATTAAGTCTATCAACACCAAATGTGGCATGATGGTGTATGATGACAAGGCCTCAAAAAACATACATAGTGACTTGACCTTGCTTCAAGGTCAAGGTCACAGGAGCCATAAATGTGGTCTCAAAAACAGTCATTTTTCACATTTTCCCAATTTTCTCCCACGTTATTGAGAATGGCGATCTTAGCTACAAGTGGTAAATAGGTCAAAACAAGTCCTATCTTTTGATACCAGTTTGGTTGACCTTGCTTCAAGGTCAAGGTCACAGGAGCTCTTCAAAGTTGGATTGTATACATATTTTGAAGTGACCTTGACCCTGAACTATGGAAGATAACTGTTTCAAACTTAATAATTATGTGGGGCACATGTTATACTTTCATCATGAGACACATTTGGTCACATATCATTAAGGTCAAGGTCACTTTGACCCTTATGAAATGTGACCAAAATGGGGTAGTGAACCACTAAAAGTGACTATATCTCATGGTAGAAAGTGCCAATAAGCACCATTGTGCTTCCTATGTCTTGAATTAACAGCTTTGTGTTGCATGACCTTGGATGACCTTGACCTTGGGTCAAGGTCACATGTATTTTGGTAGGAAAAATGTGTAAAGCATTTCTTTGTGTATGATGTCATTGGTAGGTTTAGTTGTTTGACCTTGACCTTGAAGGTCACCTGAAGGTCAAGGTCATATAAAGGTCAAGGTCAAGCATGTGCTTTGCCCTTCTTGTTGATTGATGGACTGGGATACATTAAGACGAAACATGTTGCTATGTTTATACATTATGCGCTCAAACGCCGCCGTCAACGTCTCCAAGACGAGCAATCTTAGTTGCATTGCATTATTAGAGATCCACGGTCAACCCGAGATCAAAAAGTTAAAATTGACCCACTTTACACCCCACGTCCCGCCTTGAACCAAGGTAACCTAATCTGCAATAATATACTTGTTTGTACATGCATAAGCACACTGTATGACGGGGCAAGACCCTGCTTGACTCTTGGTCACCATGTACATCCCCCCCATCCCCCACCCTCCACAACTACCTTTGCTAAGCTGTGTTTCAAGAAGGAAACTAAAGCATGTATGTTCATTTTCTTCCGTTTTGCTTTCTCCAAATTGTTCATGTATGCAAAAGCAATACGCTCAGAACAAATGTAAAAATTGTGACGGGCCGTCGGCCTTGCAAATAAAGAATTCAAAGTCAAAAGTCTACCTCTCTCTCTCTTTTACTTTCCGTCTTTCTTTTAATTTTTTGCAGATTTCCCCTATCTCCGAGTATTTGCACTCTTTCTGTGGAGGCTCGCTCGCTTCTGGAGAGACGTAGCTATCGATCAACAGAAAGGAGATGAGAAGCAGCAGCAGCGTCGTGAACAGGAGAAGGAAAGGGGAGGGGGAGGGAGGAGGACGAGCAGTAAACGGGCAAGTTAGAGGAGCAAGAAAAAAGGGCAAGGAGACAGAGCGAGATGGAGCAGGAGGAACAAGAAAGAAGAGAGACTCATTTTAGCACATTGTTGCAGGTATATCTACGACCCCTACACCACGACGCACGTCTACTGGGAGGGCGTGAACCTCATCAGACAGCTGATCTACATCGTCGTGACTGGTTCCATTATCACCAGGTCCGTGGGACAGTCTAATCTGCCTGGAGGTCCTCCCTGACGTAACGACCTCGCCCCTTGTCTCCACGTCTGAAAGGGCCTCCGCCTCTCTCTCTCTCGCTCTCTCTCTCTCTCTCTCTCTCTCTCTCTCTCTCTCTCTCTCTCTCTGTGTTTCTGGTTTTCACATTTCTTTGTAACCTATTTATTTGGTTGTACATCTCTCTCTCTCTCTCTCTCTCTCTCTCTCTCTCTCTCTCTCTCTCTCTCTCTCTCTCTCTCTCTCTCTCAAGCCTTGGGTCGTGTACACGTGTTTTAGCTTTGAAGCATGTTGATAGCTTATTTTACTAAATGTAAATAACATGTCCTATAATGTTTTCATCGGTCGTACACCTCAGTGACAAGTGTTTTAAAACTGTACATATGCTTCTTATCAGCTTGGGCTCTGTGAGAGCTAATTTTGACGTGACACTGACGCTTCAGACTATGTGTTTCAACCAGTTGTGAGAATAAACAAAGGTTTTTGACTCACAGGCGAAGCAAAAGTGAGTCTATGTACTCACCCTTTTTGGGCGTCTGTAAAACACTTTAACATTGGATTTTTCTCGCAGTCTATTAAGTCTATCAACACCCAATTTGGCATGATGGTGTAGGATGACAAGGTGTACAAAAACATACATAGTGACTTGATCTTGCTTCAAGGTCAAGGTCGCAGGGGCCATAAATGTTGTCTAAAAAACAGACATTTTCCCCATTTTCCCAATTTTCTCTGAAGTTTTTGAGATATATGGTATATAGGGCAAAGTAATCCCTATCTTTTGATACCCGTTTGATTGACCTTGCTTCAAGGTCAAGGTCACATGAGGTCTTTAAATTTGAATTGTATTTTTGAAGTGACCTTGACAATGAACTATGGAAGATAACTCTTCCAAACTTCATAACATCGTAGTACACATGTTATACTTTCATACTAGGTCACCAGTGTCGTCCGTCTGGGCGTCCGAGAGGCCGTCCGGGCGGCCGTCCGGGCGGCCGGGTGTACTGTCGTCCGCAAAAAAACTTTAACGTTGGGTTTTTCTCGGAGACTATTAAGTCTATCAACACTCAATTTGGCATGATAGTGTAGGATGACAAGGCGTACAAAAACATACATAGTGACTTGACCTTGCTTCAAGGTCAAGGTCACATCAGCTCTTTAAAGTTGGATTGTATACATATTTTGAAGTGACCTTGACCCCGAACTATGACAGATAACTCTTCCAAACTTCATAACATTGTAGTACACATGTTATACTTTCATACTAGGTCACCCGTGTCGTCCGTCTGGGTGTCCGGGCGTCTGAGCGTCCGGTCATCCGGGCGTCCTGCCGTCCGTAAAAAACTTTAACGTTGGATTTTTCTCGGAGACTATTAAATCTATCAACACCCAATTTGGCATGATGGTGTAGGATGACAAGGCGTACAAAAACGTACACAGTGACTTGACCTTGCTTCAAGGTCAAGGTCGCAAGGGCCGTAAATGTTAAAAATAAGCCACTTTTCACATTTTCCCAATTTTCTCTGACGTTTTTGAGATTGGATACCTGACCTATGTATGGTATATAGGACAATGTAATCCCTATCTTTTGATACCAGTTTGATTGACCTTTCTTCAAGGTCAAGGTCACAAGAGCTCTTTAAAGTTGGATTGTATACATATTTTGAAGTGACCTTGACCTTGAACTATGGAAGATAACTATTTCAAACTTAATAATTATATGGGGCACATATTATACTTTTATGCTGAGACACATTTGGTCACATCATCAAGGTGAAGGTCACTTTGACCCTTATGAGATGTGACCAAAATGGGGTAGTGAACCACTAAAAGTGACTATATCTCATGGTAGAAAGTGCCAATAAGCACCATTGTGCTTCCTATGGCTTGAATGAACAGCTTTGTGTTGCATGACCTTGGATGACCTTGACCTCGGGTCAAGGTCACATGTATTTTGGTAGGAAAAATGTGTAAAGCATTTCTTAGTGTATGATGTCATTGGTAGGTTTAGTTGTTTGACCTTGACCTTGAGGGGCACCTGAAGGTCAAGTCATGTAAAGGTCAAGGTCAATCATGTGAGTCGTATGGGCTTTGCCCTTCTTGTTATCAATAACGGGTGAAGCTTTATATTCTAACTCCATCCCACGTTTGACTCTCAACGGGTGGTCCCTACGCCCTGACTCCAGGGCCCGACGCTGATGTTGGACACAAACGTGACAAAAAGTAACGCGTCAGGATTTAGGTGAAACTCCCCGGACAGACGGGGTGGCGGTTGCGGCCTAGGCTCAGCGCTATCGGTAAAACCCGATTAAAAAATGTCTGGGAAAATTTTTCATATTTTTTTTAATGGTTTTTAGGCGTTTTAGGACAAAAGAATCAAAATGGCCTTAAGAACATTTGACCCGAAAAATCCCGCAATAGCGGCCCTCCGGAATAGAGAGCCGACCCCGGCTGCACATGCATGTATCACATCTCGTGCGCGTTTAGCGTAATCGCATCATTTGAATTATTTGCAGCAGCTGTCGATAGTGAAAATGAGAGTGATATTGACTTCGAGTGTGTTACAAATAAGTCGGAATTAAATCCAGACACTTCGTGTGATGCAGATCATATCAAATCGAAAGAACAGATCTCAGCTGTGAACAGTCTCCAGCAGACAATGTGTTTACAGCGGAAGCGCAAGCTATGGTGCAAACCTCACGAACACTTTTGGAAAATACAAACATAATTTATTTCTGTTTAGCGTGTCAGGTTGTTTGTGCGGAAACACATGCATGTTGACATTCATCCAGCTCACTATAACATTTCCACCAACGCAATAGACAAGCGTCGTTGGAAGAAGTTGTCAATATCGCTTAATGGCTGTGTGGACATGAACACCACCCAAACGATGTGCACCCTCTTCTACGTCAAAGCAGGGAGTGTCACGTGACCTCCAGTCTCTCGTTCAGCACTCACAAATAGGCTTCTAACACAAAAATTTACTTTGCTATTAAAAAAAAGTGGAAAGTCTTCAGTTAGCGGGCCACGCTAGTGGACTCGTCCAAGGAAAGGGGTGCTTGAAGTTGACGTGCGTCACCACATGATGGGCAACATCACCCCCATTAGCTGAGATTTGCTGCGCCAAATCTCATGACTATTAATTAGGACAGGTGCCTACGCGTGATTCTGCGTCGTTTGAATGCACGACAAGCGACAAAAACCGCTGGCGCTGAACCTCCAGGTTTTGGCATTAAAAACAAAAATTGGGTTCGAACCCGCAACCTCTCGAGAAAAGAGGGGGGAAAAACACACACACACACAAAAACACAAAAAACCAGGTCGGGTTCGAACCCAGAACCTCTCGAAAAAAGAGAGAGAAAAAAAGTTTCAGCGCAGAATCGAACCTGGTCACACATGACCAAGAGTTCAATACTCTACCAAATGTGCCATTGAAAACTGATATGGCTGAGTGTTTGTAAAGCATTTATAACGTTCTTTTCCGTAAACACAATTGGTTCTTATTTTGCACTGTAAATTGTAGAAAAATGGATGATAGAACGAACTGTTTCGTATTTCATACGGATCTAACCCATCAACGTCAATAATCTTCTCGTAGTACCGCTATTTTGCGTCTGCTGGTAGACGTTCAACATACGAAGAAGCCATGGTTTTGCTACCGCAAGATTTTGAACATCTCATACAAAGACCATGTCACGAATGAGGAAGTCAGCAACAGGATCAGGAGAGCAATTGGACAGCACGAAGACCTGCTCTCAATCGTGAAAAGCAGAAAGCTGAAGTGGTACGGTCATGTGTCAAGAGGCAGTGGGCTGGCCAAGACCATCCTGCAAGGTACCGTACGCATACCAGGTGGGAGAAGGAGAGGCAGGCAGAGAAAGAGGTGGGAAGACAATATCAAAGAGTGGACAGGCTTGACCTTTGCTGACTCACAGCGAGCCACAGAGGATAGAGATCGATGGAGGAAGATTGTCCGAAAGTCATCAGTGGTGCCTCAACAACCCATCTCAGGGTTAAGAGACTGAACCAAAGACCATACATTACTAAGACCGCACACTCGGCTGATTTTAGCGAGATTTCCGACAGAGTGATCTCCCCGTTTTCGCGTGTCTCCCCCAGAGCGCTTGTGCGAGATGTGTTGTATAGATTATGCCACGTGCGTGAGGAATAAAGTTTAGTGTATGAATAGCAGAATGCAAGTGCGTGCAAGGGTTTTTATAGTATTTCTTGAAAGCGATATGTATGTGAGAAACCGTTTGTTTCGTAATTTGTAAACATGAACACTAATTAGCCGAGTGCATGGAGAAGCGAGTGTAAACACTAAAATGAAAATCCTCACACTAAAGCTGGGAAAAGGGTCAAGGTGTCAGTAAACTATATCTCTCGTAAAAGATCTAAACACAATTTTCTCCATGGAAAAGCACGTCCCTAACAAGCTGGTCTTAATAAAGAAATAAACACCGGACGCATAATTATGATCTGCACGCTGAGCAGCAGACGATCGAGCAGCATACAATAATAAACGCGAGAAGAACAGAAAAATCAAACTTCGTAATTTGATATGCACAAGATTCCTTTCACTATTGAACCTCAGGAAAAAATTATCCTGTTAAAAATGCTGAATTTGTTAAAAACTGTGATGACGAAGAGAATGCAACGTGTGGAAAGACATTGGTATTCACTTTTCCTTACAGCGAGCGCTTAGAGTATTTGAATCTGCACTCACTGAAGGGAAGAAGGATTCGTGGTGACCTAATAGAGGCTTACAAATTGTACAATGATCTCGTAGACGGGGAGTGGAGCGACTTTTTCAAGTCACCAAGTTGCGCCAGTACAAGAAATGCAGACGGAAAAGTATTTGTTCAACATAGACGTTCAACATACGAAGAAGCCACTGTTTTGTGAAAGTAGGAAAAGATAACTCTGACTCGATTAGGCTATTCCGTCAAATGATTTTGAGGGGGGAGGTTTTCGAGTTTACGACCTAAATAAATCACTTTCTTTTCAAACCTCGATGCTGAACATTTGACACATTTAATCGAACCCAACTTCCAGTAAGTGTGCAAAATGTCAAGGAAATCCGTCCAGTAGTTTTTGAGATATCAGCCGTTAAGTCGGGCCTGACAGGCAGAGAGACAAATAAAATTACGTCACGTTATTGATTACGTCACACATTTGGAATTTCGCCATTCCATCAATGGACTATGTAGGGAGGTTCTTCCGAGTTTACGACTTTAAAAACCCACTTTCTTTTCAAACCTCGATTCTGAAAATTTGATACATTAAATCGGACCTAACATCCAGTAAATGTGCAAAATGTCAAGGAAATCCGTCCAGTAGTTTTTGAGATATCAGCCGTTAAGTCGGGACAGACAGACACACAGACAGATAAAGTTTGTAGGTCCTCAAGTAAACCTGGAGGGATAAAATATTTGCGTTTGGCGTTGTATAATTCGGGCAAAGTGTGCAGATGTCAGAAACGTCGTTTTCTATTTTAAACATCCCTATCGTAAACGTAACTCCACTGCTTGGTTCAAAGTGCAGAAGTAGGACAACGTCATACGGACACAGGAGGCTTGTTCAGGAGTACAACGCGCTGCATGAGCGCTTCATGTTGGCAATTGAGCGCTCTTTGCCTCTCCTGAACACCTAAGATGTAGTGCAGCGCTTCACTTGTTAAAGGGGAGGTAAATCTTCTGCGCCCCATGTTGTGTTGATAGACGCGAAGAAAGTGTTTTCTTTGCCACAGACATCGTTTATGCACGTTTAAATGTATTCTGCATGAATAAAGTCCACTACTGTGTCATCCTTACTTGCCATTACTCGCGCATACAGGGCGCTTGGGGCAAATAAAGCCCGTTCCAGTCCCAAAATGATGTTTCTGAGGGTTATTTTACGCATCGACGGCCAGTGCGGGATCGAAGACGCCATTTTGAATATGATGCAAAATCGTCTGAATCATCTCGGATTGGTGATTCACAGCGCTGCTCAGCGCTGAGTGAATCACGCCCAAAATTGCTGTTCAGGAGTGAATCACATGCAGCGTTGAGCAGCGCTTTGCAGCGCTGCGCCTCCTGAACAAGCCTAAGATCTGCGCTTGTAAGTGGGCAGAGTGGCGCCTGGCAAATCTCTAATGTGGCCCGTCACTTGGTGACTTCAAGCACCCCTTTCCTTGGACGAGTCCACTAGCGTGGCCCAGTAAAGGAAGCGCTTGATATGGCTCGGCTCGGCTTGATTTGTTGTCGTGATTAGCTTTGGTTCCGTTTTGTGTAAGAACCGTTGAATATTTTCACTCGTTTATACACACGAAGGTGTGTGTGTGTGTGTGTGTGTGTGTTTGTGTGTGCGTGCGTGTGTGTGTGTGTGTACGTGCGCGAGGGCGTGTGTGTGTATATGCGTGCGTGTGTGTGCGTGCGCGCGCGCGTGTGTATGTGTGTGTGCTTTAATTTTTTTTATACTAACCTGGAAACAGCGGAATCACCCAGACGAGCATCGTCGTTGCAACCAGCGCCCTCTATCTGACAGGAGTGACCCTTGCCAAGCCGTTCCGGTGCGTGACTTGATCCGACTGGTGTTGACGATTCAAATATTATTTCACTTACTTGCAACTTCCATGCTAACCACATCGTTCACTAGACGTTTAATTTTGCTATCTCCTCTTGCCATATAACCAATAATTTATACTCTTTGGAGATGTCAATGAGTCTCTCTCTCTCTCTCTCTCTCTCTCTCTCTCTCTCTCTCTCTCTCTCTCTCTCTCTCTCTCTCTCTGTGTGTGTGTGTGTGTGTGTGAATGCATGTGCACATGTACAACTGAGTGCATGCATGTGGATATGTCTATGCGATCTTCTGAGGCACGGGGCATTGTGATTAGGAACTGCATAATTACAGTAAAGCTTTTAACAAGCATTTTAACACAGGATGCATTGTAATAAAATGATAGAATGTCTTCGCCCATATGTATGTGCACACTATGTATTTTTTATTTGTTTGATTAGTGTTTGCGCAGTATCTCCGTTGTGTTTCAGGAATCATTCCACACTTCAGATGAATGACATCTACGTCTTTGAGGTAAGTCATGGTCACTCCACACGTTGCCTCCTTTTCCACTCCTCTCTCTTTCTCTGCCATCACCACCACTGCGTTGCACTACCTGATAGCTTATATGAGTACTGAACTGAATTGGTTTATTGAGACCCTCGGCCAATTACATACCCGTACCAATGGGATATTATCTCAATTAGGAAACAAATAATGTCGTGGTGAAGGCTTATATGAAGAGAGAGAGAGAGAGAGAGAGAGAGAGAGAGAGAGAGAGAGAGAGAGAGAGAGAGAGAGAGAGAGGGTGGGAGAGAGAGAGACAGAGAGGGTGGGAGAAAGAGAGAGACAGAGAGGGTGGGAGAAAGAGAGAGACAGAGAGAGGTTGGGACCGAGGCAGGCAATCGAGAGGGCAGGCAGCAGATTGACAATAAGGGAGACAAGGGAGGGAGAGCGCTTATTGAAGCCTATGTGTGTAATAATAATAATAATAATAATAATAATAATAATAATAATAATAATAATAATAATAATAATAATAATAATAATAATAATAATAATAATAATGTGTGGATTTATATAGTGTGTGTGTTAATGTTGTACGTTTGGAGTGGGGCTGCTACAGGTTTGAGAAGCTCATGCAACTATGAAATCCGTTTGAAGGAGTGAGAATTTTTGCGGAGTGCGCGTTCGGCCATGTACGACTGTATCTAAATGTTGGAAATACTGAGAATTAGAAGTGCAAGCGCGTGTGTGACAGTATGAATACATGCGTGTTGCATAAACAGTTAAGTTTGTGAGTTAGTGAGTGTGTGTGTGCGTATGTGTGTGTGTGCGTATGTGTGTGTGTGTGTGTGTGTTTCTATGTGTGTGCGCACGCCTGATTGCATGTGGGTGCATGTGTGCGTTATGCAAATACTCACGTGCTGCAGGTGATCAGCAGCGTGTGTGTAATGTGGACACAACTGGGGGGACTCGTCATTGCCGTGGGATGGGTGAGAGAGGGGTCCACAATTGTGGGCTACATCCTGGCCACTTCTGTAGTGCTGGTGACAGTCTTGTGGTGCATCTTCTTTCCATTAGTGTTGCTGGAAAGAGACGAGAAGGAAGAGGTAAGTGTCTTGCTATCTCTGTTCGTAATGTAGTGCGAGATGGCTCAACACGCCTTGGCGTGGTACACACAACATTCCATACCAGACCAGAGGCTATGTCGTTTCATCAGTTGATGTACTGAGACATGGTTCAAACAAATACCTACATTAAATCATGATGACGGATCAGGTGGTGCAGCGGAGAAGCCTCTTTATTCATGTGGAGACATTGTAGCCATTCTGTGTTTCCAGCATGTCGATGGGAGACCGACTGCCATGGAGGGATGACGGGATATACTTCTTTTATTACAGAAGGGCTACTACTTTCAAAACAGGGCTGTTAGCTTCGACACCCCAAGCCAGGTACGTAGGAGTTCATAGTCCATGACACATTGAATTTCGACAAGAGTAATGTGTCGTGGGAGAGGCAGTGATGAGAGAAAACAAAGGAGAACGGGTGTGTGTGTGTGTGTGTGTGTGTGTGTGTGTGTGTGTGTGTGTGTGTGTGTGTGTGTGTGTGTGTGTGTGTGTGTGTGTGTGTGTGTGTGTGTGTGTGTGTGTAAAGAAAGGAGGAATGGGGTGGGGGAGGCGATTTGAGGGAGATGAAATAACCGTGTTGGAATCGATACCATCCACCTGCCGGGCCATCCAGAAGCTACGGAGATCTCGACCACTTGGATTTTATTCTATTTCATTATAATGTTATTTTATTTCATGATTTCAGTTTTTGACTCACATGCGAAGCAAAAGTGAGTCTATGTACTCACCCTTTTCGTCCGTCTGGGCGTCCGTAACAAACTTTAACGTTGGTTTTTCTCGGAGACTATTAAGTCTATCAACACCCTATTTGGCATGATGATGTATGATGACAAGGCGTACAAAAAACGTACATAGTGACTTGTCCTTGCTTCAAGGTCAAGGTCGCATTGGCCGTAAATGTTGTTTAAAAAACAGCCATTTTTCACATTTTCCCAATTTTCTCTGATGTGGTTGAGATTGGATACCTGACCTATATGGTGTATAGGGCAAAGCAATCCCTATCTTTTGATACAAGTTTGATTGACCTTGCTTCAACTTTATCGTTGGATTTTTCTCGGAGACTATTAAGTCTATCAACACCCAAATTGGCATGATGGTGTAGGATGCCAAGGCGTACAAAAACATACATAGTGACTTGACCTTGCTTCAAGGTCAAGGTCACAGGAGCTCTTTAAAGTTGGATTGTATACAGATTTTGAAGTGACCTTGACCCTGAACTATGGAAGATAACCCTTCCAAACTTCATAACATATTAGTACACATGTTATACTTTCATACTAGGTCACCCGTGTCGTCCGTCCGGGCGTCCGGGCGTCCCTGCGTCGGAGCGTCCGGGCGTCCGGGCGTCCGTAAAAAAACTTTAACGTTGGATTTTTCTCTGAGACTATTAAGTCTATCAAAACCCAATTTGGTATGATGGTGTATGATAACAAGGCGTACAAAAGCATACATAGTGACTTGACCTTGCTTCAAGGTCAAGGTCACAGGGACCGTAAATGTTAAATTTTTCACATTTCCCCAATTTTCTCTGAAGTTTTTGAGATTGGATACCTGACCTATATAAGGTATATAAGGCAAAGTAATACCTATCTTTTCATACCAGTTTGATTGACCTTGCGTCAAGGTCACAGGAGGTCTTCAAAGTTGAATTGTATACATATTTGGAAGTGACCTTGACCATGAACTATGGAAGATAACTCTTCCAGACTTCATAACATTGTAGTACACATGTTATACTTTCATCATGAGACACATTTGGTCACATATCATCAAGGTCAAGGTCACTTTGATCCTTATGAAATGTGACCGAAATGGGGTAGTGAACCACTAAAAGTGACCATATCTCACGGTAGAAAGTGCCAATAAGCACCATTGTGCTTCCTATGTCTTGAATTAACAGCTTTGTGTTGCATGACCTTGGATGATCTTGACCTTGGGTCAAGGTCACATGTATTTTGGTAGGAAAAATGTGTAAAGCATGTCTTAGTGTATGATGTCATTGCTAGGTTTAGTTGTTTGACCTTGACCTTGAAGGTCACCTGACGGTCAAGTTCATGTAAAGGTCAAGGTCAAGCATGTGAGTCGTATGGGCTTTGCTCTTCTTGTTCTTGTTTCAAGTCCACTGGCCACCCCCGTGAAATTCCCCAGTGGTATGCAAAGTAACATAAAAAGGGTGGGTGGGGATGGGTGGTGTGCGCCCAAGTTCTGTAGCGGAGCATCACGTGGTCACCGTTCGTACGTTCGTTGCTGATTTATTGCATGCTCTTGCATTGCCTCCTGGGGTGTACTTTTGGTGGAAAAGCGTACACACACACATACACACACTGAAATACTAATACACACATATCAAAATGACTTTATTCATCAGAAAGGGTACAATTACAGTACATGATGAATTGCATACATGGTGACTTGAAGTCATGAAGAGGTTACATGATCAAAACATACTGGATAACCCACTGAATACACCCTGGGGGAGTAGGCATTGCGAAAACACACAAAAGTTACCACTCGTCACATTGTTCTAAATGAGCACTTGGAATGTGAGGCGATCAAAAATCGAAATAAAAGTCATTATCTTTTTCCTATAGTCCCTCACCATCACCAATGTATGTATTATATGTATTTGATGCTTTTAAACCACGCAACGAAAGGCTTTACAATTCTTAATGTAATCATGTATAAGCACAACTGTATCAATGAGATTAGCTGTTTCATTATCATTATGACTTGCAACGAAGACACATTCATTGAATGTATATGTGTGAATAATTTGCAGGCAATATATTCAACGCGTTTTGTACTATGACAAACTATATGATACTGCAAGACCATGCACACAAACGCAAATCTTAAATGTAAATACGTGTGTCCTTTTAACGCCATTATCATACTTTTAGTTTTGTAATATAATAGACTACATAATGTTGTATGAAGATATAGGCAAGAGATTTATCTTGCTAGCAATTTGTTTACTGGAGGATTGGTCTATCACTATACATAACTCAATTCTAGTTTGTAAGTATCTCTTTTAATGCAAGTTGGGTCGTCGGCCTTAATAAATACATCAATCAATCTCTCTCTCTCTCTCTCTCTCTCTCTCTCTCTCTCTCTCTCTCTCTATATATATATATATATATATATATATATATACACACACACACACACACACACACTCACACTCACACACACACACACACACACACACACACACACTCACATACACAAACACTCTCCCTCACTCTCACTCATACAAACACTCTCCTTCACCCTCACTCACACACACACACACACACACACACACACACACACACACACACACACTATTACACACACACATACACACACACAATCACACAATCACACACACACAGATATATATATACACTCGTACACACAATCACACAAACACATACACGCACACACACGCACACTGTGTTCTGCAACCATGAAAGGACTGAGCGATCACTGACGTAAAAGCAGTACCAAACTGCTGGAGACAGCGTGCGAGGCTCAAAGGCTGATGTGCAAGCTTAGAAGGAGTCTATTTTTTCCGCTGAAAATTCCTTCGCACAGTGAATCGTTGGCCTTTGTTAAAGGCTGAATACAAACGCCATTTTCACACGTCATGCTAATAGTCTCACCAAGAGCGCTTCTTTCGATAGGGCAGATGCTAGCGGTCCATGTTGTGAAAGCTCTCAGATATTAATTGTTTTTCTTTCTATTCTATCTAAAAGTATGTATCTACAATCAGATCAGCTCCCAGAGAGACTTAATTGACAGCTGATTGCAGGAATTGTTTTTCAGCGTCTTTAAGTAGTATTCTTGCTTGTTCAGGTGTACACTCGGTAGGCCTATCTATAAATGTAAAGTAGCGTCATCTTCTTCTTCTCGATCGCCGATCACACTTGGAGTCCAGATCTTGAAATATAATCAGTGGTCCTCTGCAGCGCATGCACCGGCCCGCACAGTTTGTTGTGCAAGGACTCCGGCGTTGGCCAAATCTCTGCCCTCAGCAACCGGAGGCTCCCGCAGTCTTGTAGGATGTGGGCCGTGTCCTGTTCTGCCTCTCCACAAGGACACATAGGGGAGGGCACAACATGCATCTTTTTGTGAAGATGCTGGTTCAGTCTTTTATGTCCCATTTTCAGGCAGAAGATGACAACCTGCTGCGGTCTTGATAGCAGGTGGTAGCTGTCCTGTGGCTGGGGCGTCCTGTGCAGAGTCTTAATGATGGTCTTCACGTCTGCCAGGCTGACGGGGTTGTTCTCTTGATCATCTTCTGCGCCCAGCTTTGCCATTTTGTCCGCCTCTTCATTTCCTTGTACACCGCATTGGGAGGGGATCCACTACAGTACTGTCCTCAGGCTCTTGATGTTATTCAGCGCCTGTTCCAGCTGAGGCTGTTTGTTACTGGTCATCGCTTGCAGCACTGACAGAGCGTCGGTCAGAAAGACCACCTGGTTGTCCTGGTTGACTCTGTCGATGATGGTATTTGCTGCATGGATCAGTGCTTGCACCTCCGCTCTATAGTTTGTGCAGTGGAGGCCTGTTGGTATAGCCTCTGCTTGCCACTCACCACTGGGGTACTGGATGTACACCCCAGCTCCTCCCTTTCTTACGGCATGTTACTGCCATTAAGTAGCGCCATGATCTTGTTTATGTAATTGCATGGCATGCGTTTGGAAAATTAGAAGTCAAATGTTTGTCT